>JAFVLL020005279.1:9049-61397 GCA_021397915.2 Tor tambroides | reverse complement strand
TGGTGGTGTAATGGTGTGGGGGATATTTTCTTGGCACACTTTGGGCCCCTTAGTACCAATTGAGCATCGTTTAAACGCCACAGCCTACCTGAGTACTGTTGCTGACCATGTCCATCCCTTTATGACTACAGTGCACCCATCTTCTGATGACTACTTCCAGCAGGGTAATGCACCATGTCACAAAGCTCAAATCATCTCAGACTGGTTTCTTGAACATGAGTTCACTTTACCCAAATGGCCTCCACAGTCACCAGATCTCATAGAGATAATAGAGCAGCTTTGGGATGTGATGGAACGGGAGATTCACATCAAGGATGTGCAGCCAACAAATCTGCAGCAACTGTGTGATGCTATCATGTCAATATGGACCAAAATCTCTGAGGAATGTTTCCAACACCTTGTTGAATCTATGCCATGAAGAATTAAGGCAGTTCTGAAGGCAAAAGGGGGTCCGACCCGGTACTAGCAAGGTGTAGCTAATAAAGTGGCCAGTGAGTGTATATAAAACTATATAATTCATATATATTTATTTCAATATTTATTTTTTTATGAATTGTATATAAAATAAAGTATATTATTATTATTATTATTATTATTATTATTTTTATTAGTAGTAGTATTTTCAACATCTATTTAAGATGAATTATATTTTTAACTAGGCCATCCATGTAGTCCAAAACTCATGTCATTAATTAAGTCTGAAGCTGACACGTCGAGCCACTCAAACAAACAGATCAGTGTTTTAAAAGCGTCATGGTATTTCTCTTTTCAGCGACTGACTTGCAGTGACTCATTAACCTGACACACCAAAAACTGACATCCAAACATCCAGAAAATGCCATACTTCACCTTAAACCCTCATGATCTTTCTGCTGTATTAAACTACATGTTCCTTCCTGAAGCTGCATGTTTTGTGCAGCATCTGTCCTCAATACTGCGGCCTGCTAACAGACTCTCTCTCTGCTCTGTCCCTCGTTTACATGCAGTAGTTGATGATTCACAGAGTCAGGGCAAACCAGACGCTGTCTCTTTAAATATTGCTGCTAGCTCTGTGAGTTGTTGTTGTGTGTCGCTCTCTGACTCCTCCTCACGGCTCTCAGCAGAATCACAGCATTCAGAAAGAAAACAAAGCAAATGAACGGCTGTGACTTGTGCTCCTGGGGTTTGGTGACGCCCATCCCGCTGCTCATCTGAGGTCAAAGGTGGCTTCTGATTAAATAAAAGGCAAAGATTTGGGTGTAGCAGTCGTTTCAAAATGCTAATGTCATTTAGGCTGTTAGAATGTGGATCTTGTATTTATTAATGGATGCTCAAGGGTGCACCAAGTCTTATTTTTTTATTTTATTTTATTTTATATTTTTTATATATTTTTTACCTTTTTTCCCAATGTTGTCATGGGTTCCTGCAGTCAAGAATGATCTGGAGACATCAGGGCCTGAAAAAGGCCTGAAAACATCATTAAAATCAATAAACTCTTTTTATTTCTCTTGAAATTTATATAATAAGTGTTTGGTTTTTTTTTTTTTTTGTATTAATGCACAGCTCTTCTAATATTCATATTAAGCTCAAATATTATTCTACTGGTCAATTTAGTGTTTTCTGCTCAACAAAGGCTGCCATTATTTTGGTCAAAAAAAAAGGTAATACTGTAAAATTGTGAAATATTATTACAATTTAAAATAACTGTTCTCTATTTGCATATATTTTAAAATTTAATTTATTCCTGTGATGCAAAGCTGAATTTTCATTGCTTATTTTTGTAGGATCATGTGACACTGAAGACTGGAGTAATGATGCTGAAAATTCAACTTTGATCACAGAAATAAATTACATTTTAAAAAATATTAAGAGTTATTTTAAATATTAATATCATTTCACAATATTACTGTTTTTGTTGTATTTTTAATCAAATAAATGCAGCGTTGGTGAGCAGAAGAGACTGCTGTCATTAAATATTAATTATTCCTTATAACTTAATTGGTAAAAACAACTGGAAAGGTAACACATTTACATATAATAATTAATGACATATTTTCAAGTTAAAATAAACTGGTTTGTCTAGCATTCATTTTTTTTAAGCCTAAAACTTTTTTTTTGCAAATGGAGACAAATGACTAAAACGACATCAAATGAAGTTTTCTGTGCTGAAGTCTCGTTGAGGTGCTCATCCATCCTCTGTTTCTCTCTTCATTTTCTAAAGGTCATCTCTCCAGACTGTCATGAAGATGTGACACTGAAGAAAGACAACATTTTTGTTCGCTCCTTCAAAGATGGAAAATTGTGAGTAACTTTCAAATGAAGTTATTTCAGTCCGTGCTTCTACTTTTAGCGCTCCAGCTGCAGAAAAGTCAAGCTATGAAAGCGGCACGTGTGTTTTTACTTCACAGCATTGTGTCTGTTTATAGCTGTGATTTTACAAAACATCCATTAAATGTGGCAGAAAGCAGAATGCTAAAAAAAAAAATGAGGAGAGACGCCACCGCTGGGCATCATGTAATGGAGGAGCCGCTGATATTTCTGTAGGGACAGTCGGAGAATATTGTAGTTAAACGCCCGTCTCAGATTAACCAGTTTATACTTCCGCTGCTGAACCACAGAAACGATCTTATTCAAGCATTATGCTGAGAAATGTCTGCTCAATATTTGTGTTAAACCTGTGAGAACTAACATTATATAGACTGGAGCTTCTGATGATTCAGTAACTAGACAAAAAATTTAAAATTTCATGCTTCTATGGATTGACATCAGACTCTAAATTGCCTGGATGCTGGTAACCGTTTGTTCAGATAATAATATCTCAAGCTTCATGTATGTCACAAAATGTCATTATATTAGTCTGTATTAGTGCAGAGACTAATATATATATATATTAGTCTCTGCACTGCTGTTCAAAAGTTTGGGGTTGGTAAAATTTCTTTGTGTTTTTGAACACTGTTTTGCTCTCCAAGGCTGCATTTATTTAATTAAAAATACAGTAAAAAGAGTTAAAATTGTGAAATATTATTACAATTTAAAATAGCTGTTTTCTATATGAATATATTGTAAAATGTAATTTATTCCTGTGATCAAAGCTGAATTTTCAGCATCATTACTCCAGTCTTCAGTGTCACATGATCTTCAGAAATCATTCTAATATGCTGATTTGCTGCTCAAGAAACATTTCTGATTATTATCAATGTTGAAAACAGTTGTGCTGCACAATGTCTTTGTGGAAACTGTGATACATTGTATTTTTCAGGATTCTTTGAAGAATAGAACGTTCAAAAGAACAGCATTTATTTGAAATAGAATCTTTGTAACATTTTAAATGTCTTTACTGCCACTTTTGATCAATTTAATGCGTCCTTGTTGAATAAGACTTCTGTACTGTAGTGCTTAGGTGTTATTTAACAATGAAAGGCTTGTGAATTGCACAGGTTACTTGTAGCGCTCCGTTTGTGTACACGTGTAACTGCACATCTTCACTGCTCCCTCTAGTGTCAGCTTTGGCATAGTAATGACATCACTGACTTATAAATATTCATGAACAAAGACATGTCTGCTAGCTAATAATGACCTCTTAATTCCCTCAATAAAGCAGCTGCTGCTGGTGTTTGGACACTTCAGGACGTCTGTGACTAAAAAACACCAAAACAGCAGCTGATTCAAAGTTTGAGCGCACATAGAGTAATAAATGACATCTCCATATTTCAACTATGATTTTTAGGTGTCCAAATACTTTTAAGGGGATGATGCATATGCCTGGTTTAGGTATGGTTTCTAGACTTGGTGATTGGTTGCTTTCTTGAATAAATGAGCCAAACTTCGTATCTGGTGCTGAGAAATTGCCTATTTCTTAATCACATAACTGCTGTTTTCCCAGGACAAAGGTTTTGCTATTAAATTTGGTTTATTACATTTTTTTAAAGAAGCAGTGTGATGATTTGCAATTAAATACAATAAAAATTGTAATTGATACTCAGTGGCAAGCATGATGGTTTTTACAGTCAGACGGCTGTTTCGTGCGGCAGTGTGTTGAATTAGGATCAGTAACTGACTCAAAGATGATGTTATTTATTATGTGTTCTCTCATATGTGATGAATCACTGCTAACGGTGTTGGAATTTATCTTACAGTTACACGGTTTTGCGGAAAGACATTCGAGAGCTGGATGAAGAGAAAGCTCCTAAAGCGGACGCAGGACTCAAACCAGGTGAGAACAAGTGTGATGTATGGAGCAGTGTATATTCAGAGCAGGGGTATTATCATTTAAAAAACATTTTCATTGCTTGGAATAAAATAAACATTTAGTGAAATTAATTAAATAAATAAATAACATTTCTCATTTTTCTGTAGTTTAATTTAAAGTACTACATAAAACTAAAATTTAATAAAAACTGTAGACATACTTAAACTAATAAAAAATGACAAACGCACAACAAAATTATTAGAACTTCAAGTAAAATTAAAATGAGAACAGAAAATACAAAAATAAAATCTAATTTAAAACATTAACAAAAACTACAGTATTATTTAAATTATTTTATTAAATTATTTTTTAAATTATTTAATAATAAAATGTGACTTATGCACCAATGCAACTTATCTCTATTTTTTTTATTCTCAACAATGCAGTTTTGACCCGATGTACACAATATGCATATTCTGCCATAAACATAATATATGTTTTCTATATACATGATCAACATCTTCAAACCAATTATTTTAATGTTTATCTAATTTGATTGTCATTTGCAAAGTTTCATGGGATTGTAGTTCTTTGCCTCATTAAAGTCTTTTTGTCCAATTTTCCAGTTTTTGCTTTAAATCAAAGTTTGCAATGCTATAATTCACCTAGTAGCTGCTTAGTTTGGTTCATAGCTTATAACTCTTAAATTAAGACTTTAAATCCCTGTGGGGGGAAAAATACTTCCTAAACAAAGGCCTCTGAAAAAGTGGGCAGCTAGAAAGTTGAAAGTGGAAAAAAATGACACACCAAACAAGGGAAGCTCATTGTAATCTCATTCTCGCTGTTTGTGTGTTTCACAGCGTTAGATGCAGCGTGGGGTTTCCAGCGTAACGGCACTGTGCCCAGCACGTGGAGGACGGAGGTGAAGGATGAAAGCTCCAGCAGTGAGGAAGATGATGAGGAAGAGGAGGAGGAGCAAGAGGAAGAGGCCAGCAGCGAGGAGGAAGAGGTGACAGCAGCATTCATAATCATAAAGCATGTGGTGGGGAGAAAAATGGCACCTTGTTTGTTTTGGCATCACTGAAATATTCACACTGAATTTGCCTTGAATCAAAATCAATGGAAGCTTGTTTTCGCCACGGGATAAAAAATAAGAAGCTAATTGCGACTTTTTATCTCGCAATACAGACTTTGTTTTCTCAATGTTCTCTCGTGTATAAAATATGAACTCATTTGTAAACTCACAATTACCTTTTTTATTTTATATTTCATGGCAGAAACAAAAACAGAGCAATTCTGAGGAAAAAAAGTCAATTACAGTTTGTATTTTTTTTATTCTGTGGCAGAAACAGAGTGAATTCTGAGGGGAAAAAATTGTGGAATTGTGGGAACTGAGTTTTGAAAAAGTCAGAATTGTGAGGAAAAATTTGAAATTCGGAGGAAAGAAGTTGCAGTTATTTATTTTTTTAGATTTTTTTTTATTCAGTGGTGGGGAAAAAAAACAATGAATTCTGAGGGGACAAAAGGTCAAAATTGTGAGGTAAAAACTCAGGTACATTTATTTTACAGTTTGTGGCAGAAAAAAAAAGAATTGCTAGGTGTAAACTGATAATTCTGATTAAAAAAATGGAATTACGAGATGTAAACCTGCAAATGCGAGAAAAGTCCAAATTATGAGATACAAACACACAATTCAGAGGAAAAAGTCCGAATTTTCAGATGAAAAGTAGCAATCTGTGAAAAAAGTCAGAATTCTGAGATTTAAACTCAAAATTACCTTAGCAGAAAAAAAAAAAAAAAAATCTAAATTGTGAGAAAAAAGTTAGAATTGTCAGATATAAACTTGAAGTTCTGAGGAAAAAAGTCAGAATTTTGAGATGAAAAGTAGCAATTACTTTTTTTATTTTGTGGCAGAAAAAAAAACTGAATTGCAAGATATGAACACAGAATTCTGAGAAAAAAAAGAATTGCAAGATGTAAACAATTCTGAGGAAAAAAAGTCAGAATTGCAAGATAAGAAGTCACCATTAATTTTTTTTTTATTCTGTGGCGTAAACAAGCTGCCATGAACTCTGAATACGTCTGAATCTGAGAATCTGCTGATGCACAGCACTAATGTTTGTGTTCGTGTGAGCTAATATAGTGGTGCTTTCACTCCTGTCATCAGCCGTTTGATTACCTTGATTTATCGACCACAAAATATCACCTTTAGAGTTTAAGTGGCGTATTTAGTGATAGATGAACAGCTTGTGCGTGTGATGACAGGTTTCACTGTTACTCAGACCTGTATTAAAACTGTGTCAGAGCCACGGCTGACGTGTGTGTGTGTGTGTGTGTGTGTGCTGTCACATAATTACATAAACTAGATTATAGAAGAAAAGACAGTTTTCATTGCAGCGTTTGAACAAGCAATTTTTTCCAAGTAGCAACCAAACCTTACATGGCTAATGTTGATCTCCTATTGCACGCAGCTTTACGAATGATCAGTTGCTTTTGTTCTCTCTCTCTTGCAAATGAAACACTGGAAGGTCTGATTCATTTAAATGATTCTTTTCAAAAGAATCAGAATCATTTAAGCCCTCGCTCACCATTTTATGTTTGCTTTGTGCATCAAAATAATTAGTCAAACCCTGTCAATTATCCCTGTTTAGCCCGGTTATTTTGATTAGGGTGTTTTTTTTTGTTGTTTTGTTTTATTAGTTATGTTTTGTGTCATTTTCTATTATACAATACTGTTAAAAAGTTTGGGTCAATACATTTTTTTTAAGAATTAAATACTTTTATATGGTAAGGTTACATTAAATTGATCAAGTCACATTAAATACATTTTATAGTGTTACAAAAGATTGTATCACAGTTTCCACAAAAATATTGGGCAGCACAACCGTTTTCAACATTGATAATAATGAGAAATGTGTCTTGAGCAGCAAATCAGCATATTAGAATGATTTCTGAAGAATCATGTGACACTGAAGACTGGTGTAATGATGTTAAATATTCAGCTTTGATCACAGGAATAAATTACATTTTAACATATATTCACATAGAAAAGAGTTATTTTAAATTGTAATAATATTTCACAATTTTTACTCTGTTTTTGATCAAATAAATGCAGCCATGGTGAGCAGAAGAGACGTTTTTCAAAAACATTAAATCTTTCTGACCGTAAACTTTTGAACGTTAGTCTGTTTCTCAAGCTATTGTCCCCTTAAATAGCTTCAGTGTAATGAACTACTTTTGGTTAGTAGCTTCTGGTGTAGCTAACTAGTTTTTTTTTAAAGCCTTTGAATGACACCCAACTGTCTGTGTTTGTGTTTCCTGTATGCAGGAGGAAGTAGAGCCGTTCCCAGAAGAGAAGGACAACTTCCTGCAGCAGCTTTACAAATTTATGGAGGACAGAGGTTAGCAGTGTTGTTTTAGTATTACTTTTTTATACTATTGTAGTATTTATTAATATTTAGCTTTTATTTTTATATTTTCAGTTGTCATTTTAATTTTTGTTTATTTTAGTCAGTTTGTTATGTGCTTATTTATTTATTTATTTTTTTTTTTTTGTATAAAGCTTTCATTTTTATTCCAGTTTTAGTAATTTTGGTGCTTCAACTTGTTTTCAGTTAGTTACATTAAGTATTTTTATTTTATTTTATTATTGCAATCACCATAAATGATTTTCAGTAGTTTTAGTTAACAATAATAAACTCTAGAGATGAAAGGAGTGCTTAATGATACACTATATTGCCAAAAGTATTGGGTCGCCCCCTTCTAATGAATAGGTTTGACTACTTTAGTAATTTCTATGAGTACAAATCTGAATGTTAAAGCATATAATGATATTCTAGGGAGTTGTGTGCTTCTAATATTATATCAACAGTTTGGACAGGACCCTTTTCTATTCTAACATGACAATGCCTCTGTGTATAAGACAAGGTTCAAAAAGAAAAAGATTGATTGAGTCAGTGTGGAAGAACTTGACTGGTCTGCATAAAACCAAGTCCTAATCCCAGTTGAACACTGGCTCTGGTGTGACTGTAAATGCAGACCTTGAGTCAAAAACCCATCACCAAACACCAATGACTTGTACATACACTATATAGACAAAAGTATTGGGACACCCTTCTTTAGAACAGAAAAATGCACTTCCAAATCTGTGATCTGATATGAAATATTCTAGAGGTGAAATGTTACATAAAAATGGCGTAACTTGGTTTTGAAGTTACGTTTTGTTTCTTCTTCAGTATAGAAAAGGGAAAAACTACACATAAAATTGCTTATTTTTTCTTTTGTATTGAATAGTGGTTTACTGATCAAATTGTGTCTCTGTCTTTAAATAAATTCAATTATATTCATAATTTTCTTAGGAAAAAAAACATCTCAGCTAATACTGTAACTATATAGGAAGCCCTATTACTTGCACATTATTATAATATTACAGTTTCCAAGTAACAACAGAGCACAAACTATTCAATTCAATTGCTGTTTAGATATAATAATCAACACAAAACAGCATTTATTGTTTAAATTTCCTGATAAAATGGACACAATTTGAAAGAATGAGCCTTATTTTTCTTATTGAAAGTAACAGAACACAAAACGTATTGCGATTATTGGACGAAAGGTGTTCTATGTTTAGTTCATTTGCTTTATTAGACAAGTTTTATACAATTGTGCAAGAAAGCCCCATATAGACAATCCATACAACATTTCATAAACTGCAGAGGATAACATAACACAAAAAAAGCCATAGGCTTATTTCCATTTATACAGTATTTTAATGTCTAGTGAAGTTTTATTCACACATCAACTGAAACAGCATAGACTAAAAGATTGATATTGGGATTTAAGAATCAGTATTGATTCATTAAAATTAGGATATATGAAACTAGGAGTTTTAAATGAAGCTATGCACATGCAGTGGTTAAGGTACATGACGTGTACGCGAACCGAAAGTCCTTTACTGAAAGTTTTCACCATGAAAACGTGTATCGTTACACCCCTAAAATATTGAGAATTGATCTGTATTCTAGTAGTGTTTGAAGGCTTTAGAGACATTCTGCTCTCTGTGTGATTGTTCCTGATCTCTCTCCTCTGATTTATCAGGCAGCTCCAGCCGAACCCATCTTCAGTGACTCTGGACCTGCCTGACATAGACTTTCATGACCTTGTGCGGAACGGAGATTTCTCCCAGGTAAGAGCAGATGCCGTCTCTTTTGCTTATAACCATTGATCCGTGCAGGATAAAAGCGCAGGTTTGAATAGCTGAAAGCGCAGCATGCAATTATGATGATTAAGCTGTGGCATTAATGCAGACACATTAATGAGACTTTCAGTTCCGCGCTGCTACAGAATGCTGTTTGTGTAATGAATGAACTGAACTGAAAGTGAAATTAACCAAGGTCTCTTTCATGAATCATGATTTGGTCAAAAAACAAAACATGCATTCTGTTGTTTTCATTTTACTTTTAAAATTTTTGTAATTTTGTTGTGTTTTTGTCATTTTCATTAGTTTGTGTGTTTTTTTAAATGTCTGTGTAGTTTTTTTTTATTAATTCTAATGTTAATTTTAGTTTTTAGAACACTAAGTTAAATGATAATGAGAATCTTTTCAACTAGCTGAATTTGTTTTTTTTGTTTTTTTTAAGTAAGTTAAAGTTTATTTTATTTTAAAAGTCATCTTTTTTTTTCTTTTTAGTTTTAGTTAATTATAATAGCCCTGGTTTGAAATGGTTAGTGTTTCACAGTTTCACAATCTTATTAAAAATAGTAAGATTTGCAGTATTCACTGCAGTGTATTCTCCATCACCATTTCTCCATTCTCCTATCACTCTGTGACACATGGAAAGTGATTTTATATGAAGGAAAGCGTTTATGCTCTCTGTGCATGAGAACATGGAAACTAGTTAGGTTTGCCAGCTAAAAATTTCCAACTTTATCTTTGATTGTTCAGTCATCTTTGTACAGATCTTATCCACATAACTAACACTGAACTGAAATGTTTGCAAATGGAAATATCAGTTATATGCTGCTTATATTTTGCTGTTCAGGTACATACTCACTATTTGCATGCTATCAAAAGCCACATACTGCTGTCAACACTTCTTAAAGCACATGCGGTAAAATTAGGCTTGGCTGCCTGTAAATATGGACACAAAAGCATCATTTCCTGAGCGAAGACCACCACACCCCAGAGCAAACACACGCTGGATTGTGTGTCAGTGCTACCCATTGGAAGGGTGTGTTTTCAATAGTCAATGCTACCCGTTGGAAAGGGTGTGTTTTAGTGTGTCTTTCACCATGCACAGGTCAGACCCTCATGGGTAGGTGAAGCGTTGAAGTTAATTCATACGTGCATCAGTTAAGCTAATGCTTTTCTCAAATGAAAGACTTTCTGGCACTCAGTTGGATGTTGATGCTGCAGTTTCGTACTCTGAGATAGGACGGCCCTTGCTAAAGGTATGGGTTTGGTTATATCTGCATTGTTTACAGAGATTTTTAAAAAATTATTATTATAGGCTGCTCAATGCATTCAGGTGTTTTTGTTTGCTATGGTTGTAACATGGAAATTAGAAACATAAACCATGATATCGCATGGTTAGTTACCCGAGATCTTATTTATTTATTTATTTATTTAATTTGTGATTCTACTGTTGATTGGATACCTGAAATCGTTTCTTTCTTTCTTTCTTTAATTTGTGATGCTACTGTTGAGTGGTTACCTGAAAACTTTTATTTTCCTCGTTATTATTGATTTATTGGTTATTGATTGATTGATTTAATTTGTGCTGCTTCTCTTGATTGGTAACATGAAATCTTATTTATTTATAATTTTTTTTAGTGATGCTACTTCATTAGCATTGTTTTCTCTGTCTGATATTTTATTTACAATAAAACATAGAAAAATATTTATAAATATTATAAATTTGTTATGAATTTTATTTATTTAAATAACTTTTGATCATCATATCAATGTCAGAAATTGTGGTGTTTCTAATATTTTTGTTTTGCGTGATAAAAGTGCCCATTTAGTGTAATTGCACAGAATAGAGTGAACAGCAGTGTTTTTTTACAACCCTAATGCCAAAAAAGTTGTGAGGATGTGTAAAATATAAATAAAAACAGAATGCAATTGTTTGCAAATCTCATAAACTTATATTTTATTCACAATAGAACATAGTTGTAAAATATATTTAGAAATATCATACTTTTTTTTTATTTAAATAACTTTATATTATATCAAAGTCAGATTGTGGTGTTTCTAATCTCTTTTTTTTAATCATATGCTTTTTGAAAAAGCCCATGCAAAGGGAGTTTTAATACAAATGTGTTTGCATTGAAAATAATGTAGGATCCTTGCGTTCACAGCTGATTAGTCCCTTATTAGTAAACATTATGAGGTGATTTGTAGCTTCCCTGTCAGTGCAGACAGTCTCAAGCTGTTGTGATGTGATTTAGGAAAATAAATCACAGTATAGAAACAGTGTGTGATCCAGCTACTGCTGCGAGTTTACTTCCTTTATTTCAGCATCTTGTTCTGCAGATATGAGTTCCTGTTGTGTTTGGACATTTCTGACCTCTCTCCTTGTGCCCTGATCCTCATTCATTCCTTTTCCAACAGAATTTACTGCTGTTGTCCCGTCATTCAGGCGTGACCCTGCTTTATCGCCGCTAAATTACCCTTTTCACTTTCGCAAATGGAAGTATTACGCAACTGGACATCCTGCTGTTCGAAACAGCAAGATGTCCAGAATAATACAAGCAATTTCATCATCCATTGAGAGCCTCAGATCAGTTTTATAGCCCAAAATTGAGAGATCCATCCAGTAAGAGGCTGTAACATCTGCTAGTAGGAGATTACAGTATCTGGAATGGGCTCTCATTGGGATTGTTGAAGGATTCTGGGTTTGTGAAAGACTCCAGCTGTTTTGTAGCTTGAGCCTGAAGTTTACTGTATAATTGAGGTTTGCACTGTCATAATCATCATCATCAAGATTTTTTATTTCAGTCCTTATGCATAATTCCATAATAATTATGCATAATTTTACATATTAACCAAAAAAGGTGTAGGCTGAAGCCTTTGCATATTTTACCTACCCTTTTTTATAAGCGTCACTTCCACTACTAAATTTAATCTGTACAAAAAGAGACAAAAACAAAACAAAAATTACACCTTAAATTAAATTAAAGTAAATTAGTACAATTGTTTCAAGTATTTGTACACATTACTAATTGAGTTATATATTTATAATCTTTTTTTTTTTAATTCGCGAACTGCATATTTTTAATTCATTGTTATAGTTATTTCACCCCTTTGACAGATATACATTTTTAAAATATTTTGATAATATATTTTTCCTTGCCCTTTTTTTTAAACATGCATTGAGTTTATACAGACTCTCTCATTTCAAACAGCCTCTGAATACATTTGGCAAGTAAATTATGTGCTTCATATATTATGTGTGCAATTTTGAAATAATTTGTTGGTTGGTTCATAATAGTTGAGTCGATTTACAGTCCTTATAGCTCTCTTCTGTAGCAGAAAGATATTATTGGTACAAACTTGATTTCTTTACCATCAGGTCTGTTTGCTATAGTACTATGGGTTTTTTCCATGCAAGCTACTTTGAAAGTGCATTAAGCATTTGCATTTAACCCCTAAACATAGACGTGTGGCTTCGCTTTAGCGGCATCTAGATTTCAATATTTCATCTCTTGCAGGAATAACAGGAGGTTATCGCCTCAAGTGTGATCTGGAATACTGTTTGAAGCTTCCAGGAATGAAAACCATCTCTTGACAGATTTACAGTGAATGTTTTTGGACATTGGCCATGTAATGTGTTGAGTCCACAGCTGCTGTGAAAAACAAACCGCGAGTCATATATCAGATGATTGTATGAGCACGGGTCCTGAGTATCACAGTTTTTAAAAGAATTGTTATTTACTCACCCTCATGTCAAACCCGTATCACTTTTTCCAGTTTTTTCCAGAATCGTGGCTACGCTTTTAAATTTAATAAAAGTTATTGAGTTAATCTGTGGTGTGGATTACTTGTGGATTATTGTGATGTTTTTATCGAGCGTTTTGATTGGAGGAACATTTCTTGGTCCTACACCTTCCACAGAATATATAAATACAGATAAATACATTTAGACCACTTAACTTAATGATTGCTATCAGGATGTGAAGAGACTTTCAACCAGAATAACAAAAGATGTTTCTGAAGACAATCACCTATTGCACCTTTAAGGTTTTTGTTAAATATTTTATTTCATTTCAGTTAATTATCAAGGAACAAAAATGTTTGTTTTTTTTTTTTAGTTAAAAAAAATGTTTTTTTTTTGTTTAGTTAACTAAAATAACCCTGGTGAACAGTACATTATTGAAATGTTTTCTTTTGTGTTTCTTTTGAAGAATGTATAAATACACATTTTGACACAAACTTTGGCTAGATAACTAATCTAAACTAAAACTGCTATGTATATTTCAGTAAAGTGGTGATAGTGACTGAAGTGTCAACTTCTGAACATGTTTTTTGTGTTTATTTTTAGGATCTGCCATGCATAGATGAGCTGTCCAACCAATCTCTGTTCTCCTCGCCATCTGATTCTCTGTCTGAGTATCAAGACCCTTCAGGATTTGGTGTCGATGGCCTGGCACAGTTATCCACCGAGGGCCCTGCACCACAGACGTACTGGGATATACCTGGACACAGTCAGAGACAGGTATTCATGCACTGCTTTTCTCTCAGATATTTACTGTTTTCAATGGTCTCACAGATGTTTGCATGCACGTTTTTAAAACTATTATGCTTAATAAGGCCATGTAAACACGTTAAACCATTTTCCTGTATCGGCGTAAACATCTTAAACATAATCCAAATGATATAGCTGGATTTTTGCAGATTACCCTGATTTTGGCCATCATGTGAACACCTATGTGTGTCATACCTGACATTAAAGCACCCTTGCTGCAGATTGAAACACATCCAGCTATTGCAATCATTTTGCAGTATGGGAAAAGAAAATATATGTTGTATACATTGACTTTAAATTATAAAAATGTATTCTTATAGTCCACTCTCGAAGGAGAAGTGGTACAGTCTTAGAAATTGCAATCGTAAGAGGACAATGTGAGTCCGTACTAGAATAATACAAGGCAATTTCATAGTCTTTTGACAGCCAGAGATCATTTTTGTAGTGCAGAATCGAAAGATTCATCCGGTAGAGCACTTTCAAGAGGCTATAACGTCTGCAAATAGGAGATTACAGTATCTGGAATGGGCTTTCATTCGATTGTTGAAGGATTCTGACTCAAGCTGTTCTGTAGCTTAAGCCTGACTTGAAGTTTACTGTAGAATTTTGCCCTGTCAAAATGGGATAATATCATTGCTTCAAAACTTATTTCTTAACCGTCAGGTCAATTTGCTATAGTACTAACAGCTTTTTCTGTGTAAGCTTCTTTAAAGGTGCATTAAGGTGTTTAATCACTAAACATGGACATGTGGCTTTGCTTCAGTGTCTAGATAAGTTTCCTGCTGACATTTTGAAATACTTTGGGGTTTTTAATGCTTTATTTAACATCCCAACTCACAACACAAATGGACTACGTGAAGTTGGATACACGAATGATTGCATTTTAATGTCACTATTGGAGAATAACCTGTAAACGCAGGTTTCTGGCATTGCAAGGTTATTGGTTTGCATGTAAATTGATAAATTGGGTTATTTTAATAAGCTGATGTTTAGTATTTGTCAGTGTATTGGTGTTCAAGGAAACAGATCAATGTTTAGTTCTCTCTCTTTAATGTTGAGCCCTGAGCAAATAAACCTTTTAAGCTTTTCAATTTTGTTTTTATATTTCAAGTTTAATAATAATCAGAGATGTGATTTTTCTGTATTTATACTAGTGCTGTTAAACGATTAATCGCGATTAATCGCATCCAAAATAAAAGTTTGTTTACATAATATATATTTGTGTACTGTGTATATTTATTATGTATATATAAATACACACTCATACAGTATATATTTTGAAAATATTAACATGTATTTACATGTATATTTTTATATTTACATCATTTATATTATATATAAATGTATTTAATATACAAATATAACATATTTTTCTTAAATATATACATGCATGTGTTTGTATTTATATATACATAATAAATATACACAGTACACAAATATATATTATGTAAACAAAAACTTTTATTTTGGATGCGATTAATCGCGATTAATCGTTTAACAGCACTAATTTATGCAATTTCTGGGTTAATTCTGGGTTATTTTGGTTTTATATTTCAAGTTTAATAATAATCAGGGATGTTTTTTTATATATTTATACGATTTATGGGTTATTTCTGGATTATTTTGTTTTTATATTTCAAGTTTAATAATAATCAGTTTAATTTAATAATAATTTTTACAACCTGAAAAGTGTGACTCGCATTAATTGCATAAATCTGAGAGGGAAAAAAAGTGTTTTCTGCCAAAATAAAAGCTCTATGGTTTAATGTTTGAAAGAAAAGAAATTTATACAGCCATAAAAATTATTATAAGTAAATTTTACTGTTACGGTAAAATAAAATTTGTTGTTGTTGTTATTATTATTATTATTATTATTATTATTATTATTATTATAAATATTTTCTTTTTTATTTTACAGTATTTCTGTATTTTATATTATATTTAATAATTTAAATGATGTTGAAATGTAAAAAATATCTATTTTTAGTTGTAATAATAGTATTGTTGTTGTTTTCCTTATTTGTTTATTTTTCTTTTTGACTTTAGGGATAGTTCACCCAAAAATAAAAATTGTCATTTCCTCACCCTCAAGTTGTTCCAAAGCAGTAGCCATTGACTTCCATTGTATGTTTTTCCATACCATGGAAGTCAATGGCTGCCGTTAACTGTTTGGTTACCAACATTCTCCAAAATATCTTCTTTTGTGCTTAACAGAAGAAACCAACTCAGATTTGCAACTTGAGGTGGAGTAAATGACAGAATTTTTTATTTTTGGGTGAACGATCCCTTTAATACTCATCTTCAGTAAAGTTTATATGTGTAGTTGATAATACAAGCATGAAGAGTCTCATTTCTCTTGTGTAATTTCATATGAATGTTCAGCATCTCTGTATCTGTGTTCTTCATCAGAACCTGAGCACGTTTCCTGGTAGGTTAGATGACTTCAGTGCTCTCCTGTCTGCATCAGTCACAGGATTTAAGGTAGATCCTCTCCTTTTCTCTCTAACACTCTGTCCTCTGTTTCACCACATTTCATCATCTTTTGTTTTCTGCACCTTCATTCCTTCATTTCCACAGGCTGTTGCTCCTCTGCCGCCGCTGGAGGAAGAAGAGGAGGCAGATGAGGAAGAGACAGAGGAGTTGGGGCACGCGGACACATACGCCGAATACAAGCCATCCAAATGTAAATAGACATGCTGTTATATTAATCTACAACGCGAGTCGGCAATATGAGCCAAATTTGTATTTTTATATCACGGTTGTATCTGTCATAGTGAGTTTAGGATCCTTGCAAGTGCTTGAAATCTTAAATTCAGTTTTCTCAAATGTAAAAATATTTTAAATGGTATATTGTAATATTTTAAAGGTCTTAAATATTTAAAATGGTATAGCAAAAGTCTTAATTATCATTTTAAGAGGTCTTAAATTTAGGAACTGAATAACAGTAATCGCGATACAGCCTAATGTAATTATTAAACTTCAAAAAGCGATAATTTAATTAAAGTGCTGCATGTTCAAAGTCAGAATGCAGCAATGTTCTACGTTCATGTTAATGGATAATGACAGTGTTTACTTATGGTGTTTGTAGTGTTATATGTTATAGATGCTTGAAAGAGTCCTTTTTTTTTTTTTTTTTTTTTTCATCTTTTTGAATGAGCGGCTAGCAGTAGTAACGCAAACATTTCAAAATAAGGGTTCTGGTGTATTTTGGACTTTTTATATATTATTATTATTATTATTATTTATTTATTTTTTTTCTCTGGTTATTACTGGTTATCGGTTGTTAGTTTTAATTCCTCATTTAATTGTGTGCCTCTTGCTGTCTAATTAAGTAAAATAATCTGAGATATTATTTATTTTTGAGATTTTATGGGTTTGTTCTGTATGGATATATGATTTCATTTGACCTTTTATTTTGGTCTTCCATACCAAATCATAAAAAACAGAATAAAAGCCATGCCATTGAAGCATATCATATTTTTTAATTTATTTTTGTTTTAACATTTTTCATTTATTTTTTGCAGTTAAATGTAGAGAATATAAGTGAATTTAATTTTTTTTTAAATAACATAGTTTTATATAATGCAAGATTTGCTTTTGGCCCACAGCCCTCAATCAAGTTTGATTTTTGGCCCTTCATAGTAAAACATTTGGGCACCTTAGACATATGGTATTAATTTTATTGGCACAGGTTTTAAAAAACATTTAAAATGAATAAAAATCATGCTGCCCATCCTTCTTACAGAACAAATTCAACTTGATTTCATATTTTGTGGTGCTTCCGTTGTAAATAAATGCTCTGTTCACATGTGCAGCTACTATAGGACTCTCTCATCCTGATATCGTGGTGGAGACCAACACACTGTCCAGCGTTCCTCCTCCAGATATCACCTACACACTGTCCATTCCAGACCACAGCATTAACTCCGGCCTGCTGTCCGCCCTGCAGCTGGAGGCCATCATCTACGCCTGCCAGGTACTCCAGCTCTCTCTGCTCTTCTCTTTCCACTCACAGATGAGTTTAGTGTGAGTGTATAAAATCACCTTTGTGTATGTTCTTCTTCAGCAACACGAAGTGATTCTTCAGAACGGTCAGCGGGCAGGATTTCTGATCGGAGATGGAGCCGGCGTCGGGAAGGGCCGCACTGTGGCCGGAATCATACTGGAGAACTTCTTAAAGGGACGGAAGAGAGCGCTGTGGTAAACACCTGCATGCATCTCTAACGCTCACGTTCAGTCAAACTCACCTGACTTCATCTAACCGAGGGATCTTTTTCTGGGAATCTGCTCTGTTTTAGGTTCAGTGTGTCAAATGACCTGAAGTACGATGCTGAGAGAGATCTCAAAGATATAGACGCTCCCAACATCCCTGTGTTTGCTTTAAATAAGGTTTGTGAGCTTAATCATCACTGCTTTAATTTTGTATTGTGTATATTAGACCAGGTTTTTGCAAACATGATGGATCTAAAGAGGCTTTGTGAGATGGTGAAAAACAAGTATTTGAATAATTATAACAATGTAAAATGTACATGATTTAAAAATAAAAACAATCAAAACACTTGCTAAAAATTGGTTATTAAAACATTTTAAATGATTTTTTTGTAAATATTAAGAAGTATTTTATTTGTTTAGCTGCATTTCATGTGACCATCAACTGACATCAGAGAACTGTGAACCAGTGTTGGTATTATTTGTATACTATTATAGTATTTATTATTTTTTGAATAATTGGTTTACTTTTTTAGATGTTCAGTTTTCATTTTCATTTACATTTTATTTTTTTTAAATATTTAAATATTTTTTTCATTTTTTTTTTCATTTATTGTTATCTCAGTTTTAGTTATTTTAATACTTAATTTATTTCAGTTACTTGCCAAGTCAACATTTCAAATTTTCTTTTATATTTTTCATCTACTTTTTTTATTTCAGCTTTATTTCATTCAACAACAATTATTTTTAACAGGTTTAATTTTGGTTTCAGTTGACAATACTGCCTTAACCATGCGAATGTGTTGTTAAATGGCTGAAATATTAACTTAAAATCACAGATGACTTCAAGTGAATCTTAGGTCGAAGAGGTAAAAATAAAAGGTTAAAATAAGGACACTTTTTTTTGTATAAAAATACTCCAATAAATGTTGGAGTACAATCACAGAGCCAATTACGCAGCTTACTTTTATTCTTTTTTTTTTCTTCCACGTGCATTAGCAAAAGTTGTGTACCAAGTTTATTTATTTATTTACTCCTTAAAATTTACTGAAATAAAACTGAAACATTTATATTTGTGTGAACTAGTACTATTCAAAAATCTACTTGTATGTCTACTTCATTACAGTTAACATCTTATTTTGCTCTCTTGTGCTCTGGTTGGTAAAAACTGATACTTTGGTCCAGTCATGTTAATTATTTCTTGTTGGGTCATTAAATGTCTATGTCTGCTTTTCCTCTTTCACACAGATTAAATACGGAGATACGGCTACCTCAGAGGGCGTTTTATTTGCCACATACTCAGCGCTGATTGGAGAGAGCCAGGCCGGCGGGCAGCACCGCACCAGACTCAAACAGATCCTGGACTGGTGCAAACCCAACTTTGACGGAGTCGTATCCTTCACTTCCAGCGTTGCAGATTGTGCATGCATGCATCTTTTAGAAAGTAATGACTTTAGGTTGTTACTGGAAATTATAAGGTTGCTTGTTGTTTTTGCTTCTGTACCTTTAAGACTTATGTATAACACAATATGCAAATGATCTCTGTTATGATTGGCTAGCCTCTGTGTAGCAGCATAGTTCACACCGTTATTCATCAGGGCGCCACAAGTTGCCAAATGCTAATTAATTCTTAATATGCATGAGCAAAGGTGCACTATATTGCCAAAAGTATTGGGTGGCCCCCTTCTAATGAACAGGTTTGACTACTTTAGTAATTTCTATGAGTATAAATCTTAGTGTTAAAGCATATAATGATGTTCTAGGAAATTATGTGCTTCTAATATTATAGCAACAGTTTGGACAGGACCCTTTTCTATTCTAACATGACAATGCCTCTGTGTATAAGGCAAGGTTCAAAAAGAAAATGATTGATTGAGTCAGTGTGGAAGAACTTGACTGGTCTGCATAAAACCAAGTCCTAATCCCAGTTGAACACTGGCTCTGGTGTGACTGTAAATGCAGACCTTGAGCCAAAAACTCATCACCAAACACCAATGACTTGTACATACACTATATAGACAAAAGTATTGGGACACCCCCTTCTTTAGAACAGAAAAATGCACTTCCAAATCTGTGGTAACAACGATGGGAACATAATTCATGTATTTAAAAATTGTATTTCCATCTCTGTTGCAACAGTTTTGGAAGTGTCTAAAATGACTGTACCCATATGTACAAGTCATTGGTGTTTGGTGATGAGTTTTTGGCTCAGGGTCTGCATTTACAGTCACACCAGAGCCAGTGTTCAACTGGGATTAGGACTTGGTTTGATGCAGACCAGTCAAGTTCTTCCACACTGACTCAATCAATCATTTTCTTTTTGAACCTTGTCTTATACACAGAGGCATTGTCATGTTAGAATAGAAAAGGCTCCTGTCCAAACTGTTGCTATAATATTAGAAGCACACAATTTCCTAGAATATCATTATATGCTTTAACATTAAGATTTGTGCTCATAGAAATTACTAAAGTAGTCAAACCTGTTCATTAGAAGGGGCGACCCAATACTTTTGGCAATATAGTGTATTGTAGCAGTGCTGTTGACCCTTGACCTTTAAACTTAGATTGTGTTTGATGAGTGCCATAAGGCTAAAAATGCGACCTCCACTAAGATGGGTAAAGCAGTCCTGGACTTGCAGAGCAAACTGCCCCGGGCGAGAGTGGTGTACGCTAGTGCCACAGGTGGGTGTTTCTAAGAGTTGTTAATGTTTTTGAAAGAAGTCTCTTCTGCTCACCAAGGCTTCATTTATTTGATCAAAAGTACAGGAAAATCAGTAATATTGTGAAATATTATTACAATTTAAAATAACTGCTTTCTATTTATTTTGTAAAATGTAATTTATTTCTGTGATCAAATCTGAATTTTCAGCATCATTACTCCAGTCTTCAGTGTCACATGATCTTCAGAAATCATTCTAATATGCTGATTTGCTGCTCAAGAAACATTTCTGATTATTATCAATGATGAAAACAGTTGTGCTGCCCCATATTTTTGTGGAAACTGTGATACATTTTGATTTACAGGATTCAAAAGAGCAGGTTCAAAGAGCAGCATTTATTTAAAATAGAAATCTTTCGTAACATTATAAATGTCTTTATTGTCACTTCTGAGCAATTTAATGCATCCTTGCTGAATAAAAATATTAACCCCTCTCCCTCCTCAAAAAAAATAAAATAAAAATCTTAAAGCTTTCTATATTCAGCTTTATTATATTATTTTTACTGGTTTTATTTTTACCTTGGTGTGCATATTTTTATATTTTCTTTTTTTATTTTAAATTGTTTTAATAATTTTGTTGTTTTTTGTAACTTTTTGTTCGTTTTCATATTATATACTATATACTTTATTTTTAAGTTTTAGATATTTTAGTACATCAAGTTTTAACTAAATGAAATTGAAAAATGTTGCCTTGATGACTAGCTGTTTTTATATTTTATTTTATTTATAATGTGTGTGTGTGTGTATATATATATATATATATATATATATATTATTTTTCAGTTAACTGTTTTAAGTTACGAAGGTTTTTTTTTTATGGTGTCTTTTTGACTTGGTTAGTTATTTTCCAAAGAAACATCCCTTTAAAAAGGGTTCATTATGGTTTCTTGCATTCTGAGCTCTTCTGAGGATTAATGAGACCTGAGTTTCCTGCCTTCATCATTCTCATTCTCCAGGTGCTTCTGAGCCAAAGAATATGATATACATGAGCCGACTGGGGATCTGGGGGCTAGGAACGCCGTTCAAGACGTTTGAAGACTTCCTGCATGCTATTGAGAAGAGGTCAGAGTTCATGCACAGGATCACAATGGTCTGTTTTATCTGATGAAAATCTTCATATTCTCTCATAAACATTTACGCATGTTCATGTTCCAGGGGTGTTGGCGCCATGGAGATTGTTGCAATGGATATGAAAGTGAGTGGCATGTACATCGCACGGCAGCTGAGCTTTGCCGGCGTGTCCTTCCGCATAGAGGAGATTACACTGGACGAGGAGTTCAAACTGGTCTACAACAAAGCAGCTAGACTGGTGAGAGAAACACTTGTGTTGTGGCTGAATCCATTTGTCCCAAAAGATGTTTTAGATGTAAGTTAAAGTGTTTCTTTCTCTGTCTAGTGGGCCGAGGCTCTCGATCTGTTCACCAGAGCTGCGGATACGTTGGGTCTGGCCTCCCGTAAGTCTCTGTGGGGTCAGTTCTGGGCGTCACACCAGAGGTTTTTTAAGTACCTCTGCATCGCCGCTAAAGTTCGTCGTCTGGTTGAATTCGCTCATACTGAGATGCAGCACGGAAAGGTGAGTCAGTGATTAACATGCTTTTGCTTGTGAAAAACCCATGGAAAGGTTTTAAATATCCTTACCCAGTAATAGTGCTGCACGATTAATAAATATTAAACTGAAATTGTGATATGACTTAGTGCAATTATCGAATCACAAAGGTTTACGATTTAAATACATTTTAATTTTAATTGATTTGTAAACGAGCTGTTGTCAACTAAAGAGAAGATTTGAGGGCTTCCTGCAGTTTTCTGCCAAAGTAAAAGCTGGATGGTTTAACATTTTAAAATGAAATAAGAAATCCATAAATATTAGTATTGCAGTTTTATAGCTGTGCTGTAAAATAAAAATATTATTATTCTATTTCTTAAGTTTTCAATTTTTTTTCTTATATTATAAAAATGACATATTACAATAGTAATATATAAAATATTACTATAGTACTGTTTCTTATTTTTTAACATTTAGTAGTAATAATAATTTTGTGATTATATAATAAAAAAAGCATAAAATAACAATAATACTATATTGTAATAATATTTCACAATATTATTATTTTTACTGTTTTGATCAAATAAATACAGCCTTGGTGTGCATATTTTTATATTTTCTGTTTTCATTTTAATTATGTTTTATTAATTTTGTTGAATTTTAGAATTACATATGTGACCCTGGACCACCAGTCTTAAGTGTCCATTTTTCAAAATTGAGGTTTATACGTCACCTGAAAGCTGAATAAATAAGTTTTCCATTGATGTATGGTTTGTTAGGATAGGACAATATTTGGCTGAGATACAACTATTTGAAAATCAGGAATCTGAGGGTGCAAACAAAATCTAAATATTGAGAAAATCTCCTTTAAAGTTGTCCAAATGAAGTTCTTGGCAATGCATATTACAAATCAAAAAGGAAGTTTTTATATATTTACAGTAATAAATTCACAAAATATCTTCATGGAACATGATCTTTACTTAATATCCTAATGATTTTTGGCATAAAAGAAAAATGGATAATTTTGACCCATACAGTGTATTTTTGGCTATTGCTACAAATATACCCCAGCGACTTAAGACTGCTTTTGTGCTCCAGGGTCACATATGTGTATATACTTATGAATTTTTAGTTTTAGATATTTTAGTACATCAAGTTTAACTAAATGAAAATGAAAAATTTTGCCTTGATGGCTAAATCTTATTTTTTATCATTTAGTAATAATAATAATTAATTTTGTAAATAAATAATAAGAATTTTGTGATTATATCACAAACTGGGGACTTTTTTTTACAAGGCTAATGCAGTTTTTATCAGGAAAAAAAGTATTTAAAAAAAAATATCACCTAGATATTTTGATATTTATTCTGTTTTCGCCATGAAGATAGTCTTGCTGCTGACATGGTGTTAAAAAAAATTAATTAAATCAAATTAAATCAGGAAAAAAAAAAAAAACATTTTTTTCCCCATGCAAATCATGCAGCCCTACCCAGTAATTACACATAACTGGAAAGTTAACTTCTTTCTTAAATTGTGGGAACCCTGTATTAAGTGTTGCACTAATTGTGCTAAATGTGGCTCCGCCCTCTCTCTATGTCATTTCAATCAGTGCATCGTGATTGGCCTGCAGTCCACTGGAGAGGCTCGTACTCGAGAGGTCCTGGACGAGAACGATGGACACCTGGACAGATTTGTCTCCGCTGCTGAGTGAGTGTCTCAAAGTCCACTAATACAACTTCTGTCTTCTTCAATGAGGAAAGACTGAAATCGCCAACAAATCACCAAGAGACCAATCAAAATCAAGTATTATGAAGTAATCAATATAAAAAGGATAAATAGCTCATTCACTGTAGGTGAACTGGATTGAGATTTGTGGGTTTTTGTCCTGTAGGGGTGTTTTCCAGTCATTAGTTCAGAAACACTTCCCAACACAGAAACCCAAAAGAGATAAAAGTGCCGCAAGCAAGAGGAAACGTGAGTCACATCGTCTTTTCCTTTGAGGATTTGTGCTGTATCATGCATTATTGTGTCTCTGGGGTGGTCTGTGGGTTTTTATGCATCATGAATCTTTCTGAAACTATTTCTTTGCCTTTTCTGAAGGAAAACCCAAAGGCCGGGCTTCAAAATTTCCAAAGCACTGTGTGGAAGTGGGCGGGGTTATTAAAATCAGCGACGACTCAGATTCTGACTCGGATGAGATTGACAGCGACTCTAACTCCTCCCCTGATTCACTACAGGACAATGACGATGTGATTTTCGTGAACCACATTAATGGACCTGCTGGTAGGTTGACTAAAATGCAACTGTGTTTTAGAAGAATGCTATCCTCTTCATTCAGGAAATAAAACACTGACAGTGCAGATGCAGCTCACGCTTATTAAATCAGGGCTAAATTCAGTCTAGACGGCTAAACCACACAGGAGTGATTAAGATCTGTTTCAGACTGTGCTGAAGTCATTCTCTGTTTGTGTTTTCAGCTAGACTAGAAGAACTCAAGCAGAGGCTGCTGGGTAAAATAGCAGAGCTGGGGAAGGAGCTGCCACTCAACACTCTTGATGAGCTGATTGACAGGTTTGGAGGACCAGAGAAGGTTTCAGAGGTGAGGAGTCACTATAATGCATTTTGTTGTCACTCACCAGTGTGTTTGAAACAGTTACATGAACACTAAATATAGATGGCAACATTGTAATTTTCATATTTCTGATTAACATTTAGTCTCAGCCTCAGATGGCATGTCTAATGCATTCACAGACCGTCTAAAGGAAATTTCACACAAAAATGCCCAGCTTTCTCAAACTGTCAGACTCAAATATGACAAATATTACTATTTTTTTTCCCAGTCCGCCAGGAAACGGTCATGTTTACTAGTTCCCAGGTTTCTGCAATGAACATTTCTTGACAGCAGTTTTCACTCAGTTTCAGTGTTATTATTGTACACTAAAACTCTTTAAAATAATTTTTGTTAATTGAACTAAAGCTAAAAAAAAATAAAAAACACAGACACACACACACATATATATATATATATATATATATATATATATATATATATATATATATATATATATAAAACTAAAATAAAAAAATAAATATTAGATTAAAACTCTTAAAAACCTGAATGAAAATTAGAGATGTTGCCCTGGGAACTACCTGAAATAAAATAAGTTAAAGTTGAAGTACTACAATTACTAAAAATAAAACTGAAATAAATATAATTTTAAGCTAATTATAAAAATAATAAATAAATGAGAACTAGAAGTGTTGCCCTGGAAACTACCTGGAATAAAATAAGTTGAAGTTAAAGTTCTACAATTACTAAAAGAACAACAGAAATAAATATAAATTAAAGCTAAATAGAAAATGAGCAGTATGATAAAAAATGACAAAATGTCAAAAATCACATTTGAAATAAACATGTATAATTATAAAAATTCTAAATTATGAAAATAAATAATGAAATAAATATAAATTAAATGTTGCCCTGGCAACTACCTGAAATGAAGTTCTAAAATTACTCAAACTACATCTGAAATATAAATTAAATCTAAGTAGGAATATTTTTTGTTTAACTTAAATGAAAATGAGAAACGGCTTCATATAGGAAGTATGAAGTAATAAAATTACAACTAAAATAAATATAAATATTAAAAGAAAGAAAATAAAAACTGAACATATAAAAATAAAAGCTCATTCAAAATATTAATAAATGCTATAAAAGTATAAAAAATTACATGAAAATAACACTCTTCTCAGAGTTTTGTTTGAGACACTTGATGCTTGCTCACATCTGTGTCAGACTAAGCTCACAATGTTATGACACAAGTTAAATTCTGTGTGTTTGTGTGTGTGTTTGTTTGTGTTTGTGTGTTTGTGTGTGTGTGTTTGTGTGTGTGTGTGTGTTTGTGTGTGTTGTTTGTGTGTGTGTTTGTGTTTGTTTTTGTGTGTGTTTGTGTTTGTTTGTGTGTGTGTGTGTGTGTGTTTGTTTTTGTGTGTGTGGTTTGTTTGTTTGTTTGTGTGTGTGTGTGTGTGTGTGTATGTGTGTGTTGTTTGTGTGTGTGGGTGGGTCTTTGTTTGTTTGTTTGTGTGTGTTTGTTTGTGTGTGTGTGTGTTTGTTTGTTTGTGTGTGTGTGTGTGTTTGTTTGTGCGTGTGGGTGGGTCTTTGTTTGTGTGTGTGTGTGTGTGTGTGTGTGTGTGTTTTTGTGTGTGTGGTTTGTTTGATTGTTTGTGTGTGTGTATGTGTGTGTGTTTGTTTGTGTGTGTGGGTGGGTCTTTGTTTGTTTGTTTGTGTGTGTGTGTGTGTTTGTTTGTGTGTGGGTGTGTGTGTGTTTGTTTGTTTGTGTGTGTGTGTAGATGACGGGCCGCAAGGGACGTGTAGTGCGGCGTCCTGATGGCAGCGTGCGATATGAGACCAGAGCAGAACAGGGCCTGACCATTGACCATGTCAACGTCAGAGAGAAAGAGCGCTTCATGACCGGAGAGAAGGTGACGACCTCTGACCCACAAACACAGAACACGACCTCCAGATCCAACCCAGCATGATTCTGAATGTTTGTACTAATGCTCTTCTCTTTCCCTCTCAGCTGATAGCCATCATCTCTGAAGCGGCTAGTTCGGGCATCTCTCTACAGGCAGATAAACGCGTGCAGAACCGCAGGAGAAGAGTTCACATGACCTTAGAGCTGCCGTGGAGCGCTGACCGCGCCATCCAGCAGTTCGGTGAGTATCTGTGTTTGTTTGAGTTTGTTTGAGAGGCATCGTGGAGGGTGCTAATATTGTGGCTGTGTATCTTATCAGGTCGAACGCATCGCTCAAATCAGGTTACGGCTCCAGAGTATATCTTCCTCATCTCTGAGCTGGCTGGAGAGAGACGCTTCGCCTCTATCGTTGCCAAGAGATTGGAGAGCCTGGTAAAGTCTTGCCGCAGTGTCTGTTTTTCAGATGTTATATGCACTAGCACATGTGCACTGCACACAGTAATGCATTTGCATCATTTTGTAACTAGGTTCAACTCAAAGCTTATTTTTTCTGTTTGTACTAAAAGCTAAATACTGCTTGAAGTGACAAAATCTTAGCCAATAAGAACTTGATGTTTCAGGGCGGAATGCTTAGTTTTTCTCCAAAAGAACACATGCTGTTAATTTGGAAAATTTAGGAGTGCATAAAGAATGTATGAATTAATTGTTTTTTCTTAATAAATGGTTATGAGGAGACATTTACAAGCAACAATTGCAATTTATTTAAAAACAAAAAATGCACCAGATTTTTAAATATTTCTGCTTCAGACTATTTATTTAATGATTATGGATTTTTTTTTTTTTTTTACATTTTAAACATTGAATTAATTGCCAGATACAGTTTATTGTGAAACCAGAATACCAATAATAACCAGAAAAATAATTGTTCTGAATAATGCGGCACTTAAAAAAGCCTGAAATAATGGTGGGACACTTATTTTGTAATGTCCATACTAGAACGTTGACTTTGAAACATGCAGCGCTCATATTTATCTACATACAGCTATGTGTCACAAGATTTTAGACCAGGAAGATTTCAATATGGGCGAAGCTACCAAAAATGCAGTTCAGTCAAAGCCATGTAAAATCGTTGCGACTTGTTAGCGCTTAAACGTGCATATTACTACCTGTGAAATTGAATTAATATGTTATTAAACGTCTGTAGCGATTCTTCAATCCTGTGAGAGCTGATTAAAATGCTGTTGGATGTTTGAGAGCTTATGGAAATGCATCCACATTAAAATGTGTGTTGTGTTTTAAAGGGAGCACTGACACACGGAGACCGACGAGCCACTGAATCCAGAGACCTGAGCCAGTACAACTTTGAGAACAAAGTAGGAGAATTTTCCCATTTATCAAACTAAATATGTAATCGACTATACTTTTCTTCCAAAAGGGTGTTGTCTTAATATTTATTTATTTGTTTACTATTATAGTGTTTATTAAGATTTTGAATTGCCATTTATTTTTATTTTTCAATTTTTGTTTTAATTTTAGGTTATTTTAGTAATTTTATATCCCTTTGTCATTTTTTTTTTTTTTTAAGTTTCTATATATTTTTAATTCATTTTTATTATTCTTATTATTATTTTAGAACTTATTCAAGTTCTTTTTTATTTTTATTTATTAATTTTTTAAAAGGTTTATTTTAGTTTTTCATTATTGATTTATTTTTTTTATTTTCTTTTAGCTGAAAAAAATAAGTTTAATAGTTTTGAGCTTAGCTTTAGTTAACAGTACCAACACACTGGACTGGACATAACCTCATTTGACTTAAGACTTTGATTCGTTTGGTTGATGTTTTCTAAACTCAGAAGAAACGTATGAACTTCAATATGGTTCACAGTTGGACGAAATCTTTTCATGCTGATTCCCATATTGCAAATGTACCACAGTTCAGACACGCAAATACAATTTGAAAAGGAATTGAACCAGTTTTTTTACCTTCTCTCTGTCTTAGTATGGCACCAAAGCGTTGGATAAGATCACTAAAGCCATCCTCGGGCACATCGACAACAAAGTCCCTCCACCAAAGGGCTACCCAGGAGGAGACATCATGTTCTTTAGAGGTAATGTCATCTGTTCTGATGTGCTTCAGTGATGCAGCTTATGCCGGTTTAATCAAAAGTCACAATAAAGACATTTCTAATGTTACAAAAGATTTCTATTTCAAATAAATGCTGTTCTTTTGAACTTTCAATTCATCTGTGAATCCTGAAAAATAAAATGTATCACAGTTTGCACAAAAAAACTTGGGCAGCGCAACTGTTTTCGACATTGCTAATAATCAGAAATGTTTCTTGAGCAGCAAATCAGTATATTAGAATGATTTCTGAAGATCATGTGACTCTGAAGACTGGAGTAATGATGCTGAAAATACAGCTTTGATCACAGAAATAAATTACATTTTAAAATAAATTCACATAGAAAACAGTTATTTTACATTTTAATATTTCACAATTTTTTGCAAATTAATGCAGTCTTAGTGAGCAGAAGAGACTTCTTTTAAAAAACATTTTTTTAAAAATGTACTGACCCCAAAATCTTTAGCAAAATATATCTAATATAATTACACTATTGCTATAATATTTAGTGACATTTCTACTAAAATACTGTACTACAACAGTGGTAATAAAGTAAATCCATGAAGTCTGCATACTGTGATTTCAGATAAACTAATCGTAATATTGCTTGCTTTTTTGATTTGCTTGTGAATCAGGACGCAGCAAGAGACACTTTGTTCAAGCACATGCAGAAGAACATAACAGTGTAATGTTTCTGTGTACTGATTAAATATTCACATGTCCTTCAGATATGAAGAAAGGCATGATTGATGTGGGAATCTTCTGTAAGGAGCCGCGTCTGGGTCTGAATACAGAGAAAGGTAAATGTAATACAACACAATGATCTGATTATAAAGGTTGATTTACTACTCATCTGTATTGCATATGATTAATGCAGCCATACCTTTAACTGAGCATATTTACTAGTGATAAATATATATATCTGTGCCTCTTTGTGGACATTTTGATATTATTGATCATGCATAATTCAAACCTGAATATATAGAGGTGTGTTAAATTCAAAATATACTGACAACTTTGTTAGATAATGCACGTTTGTTCTGATTATGTGTTACTGATGTCATTCCTGTCAGTGGAGGGCTTTACTGACAGTTGCATCACATTTACATGCAGAATTGTTTTTTGTATTTGATTAAATAACATGCAAGAAATATACTGATTGCATGCAAGTAATTTGCATCTGACCAAGTGGCTAATTGCCTTTTCCTGTCCTGTATCCCAGACTGCACCATCACTAAGTTTCTGAACCGTATTTTGGGTTTGGAGGTCCATCAGCAGAACTCTCTGTTCCAGTACTTCACTGATAACTTTGACTACCTGATCAACAAGGACAAAAAAGAGGGAAAATATGACATGGGAATATTGGGTGAGGAACCTGAATGTGCACATCAGACTTATTTCAAGTTTATTAATGCATAGTGTTGTTACATTTGTGCCTACCTGGTATGATTTCACAGCAGTAGATGAGTTGTATGTGTGTCTGATGTTTAGGCCTCATCCACATGGAGACGCGTTTAGCTGTATACGCATACATTTTTTATCGTATAGGCGTTTCGTCCAGACAGATCTGGCGAAACCGGGTCTCAGAGTGGATAAATCTGAAAACGCCACCCTTGCGTTTTCGTGTGGACAGCGAATCCGTATATTTTCTGAAAAGATGAAGTCATCATCCCACATCTCGCCCCTAGTCAGACACCGCTATGTCAAGTAACAGCAACAAAAACATGAATAAACACTGAACGATTGTCTTTTTATTAACTAACATTAACACAGATTAATAAATAGGGTTGTCGCGGTGAAGGAATTTCCCTTGCGGTAATTTTGAGTGGCTCAATAGCGTGGTATTACCATGTATATATATGTATATATATATATATATATATAATCTGGGTGTGTATGTGTTACGATGTAACGAGGTCATATTCAGAAACCAATGAAACTGAAACTAAAACGCGTTGAAACAGGAAGTGAAGTAAACAGAAGAGAATGACAAAATAATGGTCCACATAGCAAAACATAAACCTGACAATAAAATCGTTAGTCTATTGTTAGCATGTGTATGTATATATATATATATATAACAGTTAGTTCTGATCCTCGAATCTGACTGACAAGATACTTTTTCTGTTGATATTTCACCTGCCAGTTCTAGGTTCTAGACGGGCTGTCATTCAGTGAAGTTTCATTGTTTCATCAAGAGACTGTCTTTGAGTCAGTCTTTAAATCGTTCATTCAACTACACGTTCAAAAACGCTGATTCATTCAAAGAGCGATGCCATGAAACACACTGTTGAAATCATTTTAACTTTGAGCGCCACTTTTAAAGGCTCAGCTGACCAGCGATGCGTCGATGCTAAGACAAATTTCGCTTTCCTTGGACATGACAACCTGTTTTCACAAATATACATGACTCAGCCTGAAGGACAGACGCAGGTAATCGCACGCGATCAGTCGATCTCTCTCTCTCATTCACTGTCTGTTTAGGCTTTTTAAGTGCAAATTTACTGAGCCTCTGTACAAATCAGCACGGTACACATTGTTATCATTACTAATATTCAGTACACATGCACGAAGTGTAAAACGAGGGGCGTAACCTTATGAAAAAGAAAACATGGAAATATCGCGGCTGCTGCGGTTGTTGCATTCCTCTGCGGTTATGCTGGTCAATAGCGCGGTATTGCGATATGGCGGTTATCGCGACAGCCCTATTAATAAAAGTATTGTTCCATGCTCGTTTGTATACTGCGCGCAAGGTTTATGCGCATAGTCCAAGTCTTCACCGTTTTTAATGTATCTCTGTGGCAGAACTACAGCGCCACATGCTGGTTTGGCATGTATACTATATCGTTTTGTGTCGGTTTCTTGGTTTCGTGCGGACGCAGATATTTCTTGAGACAAGAGGGGGAAAAAAAGATCGGATAGGGAAAGCTCTGGCCTCATGTGGACGTAGCGTAATATTGTCATACTCTGTGTGTTCAGATCTTGCTCCTGGTAATGATGAGATTCACGAGGAAACACAAGAGAAGTTTTTGACTCCAGGTAACCCTCAGGAGGGCCAGGTCATCCTCTATAAGGTACATGTGAGGAAAGGATGCACAAAATTGATCAAAAGTGACAGTAAATTAATTTATAATCTAACAAAAGATTCTATTTCACATAAATGCTGTTCTTTTGAATTTTCTGTTCATCAAAGAATCCTGAAAAATGAAATGCATCACAGTTTCCACAAAAATATGAAGCAACACAACTGTTGATAATAATCAGAAATGTTTCTTGAGCAGCAAATCAGCATATTAGAATGATTTCTGAAGATCATGTGACACTGAAGACTGGAGTAATGATGCTGAAAATTCAGCTGCGCATCACAGCAATAAATTACATTTTACTATATAGTCACAACAGCTATTTTAAATTGTAATAATATTTCACAATTGTACTGATTTTATTGCATTTTTTAACAAAGAAATGTAGCCTTGGTGAGCAGAAGAGACTTTCAAAAACATTTAAAAAAAAAATCTCTCTCTCTCTCTATATATTACTATTTATTTAGTTAGTGTTACAAGTGTCCTGACATTGTGTTGTTTGTTTTCAGATCAGTGTGGATCGTGGGATGCCCTGGGAAGAGGCCTGCAGTAAAGCAGAGAAACTCACTGGGGACTATGAAGGCTTTTACCTCTCAAACAAGGTACATGACACATCATCACACACTGATGTCTGACAATAAATCATGCTTCCTATGTTTATGCAGTCGAAATCATCCAAATGTCAAATTACCAGCCATCTTTGAGTATTTTAACACCGTATACGTGTGTTTGTGTGTTCAGCTGCGCGGGAGTCAGCCGTGTGTCCTGCTTGCCGAACAGGGTCGGGGTCGCAATCTCATACTGTATAAACCCAACATCGGTAAACAGGCTCATCCTGAGAACCTGGACAACCTGCTCCTGAGATACTACAAGGTACAACATGCAAAACCCATCAGACGCTGCCAGAATCCTTACCACAGCTGTTTTAAACCCATCCCTACATTAAAATCATGTTAAACCTTATGCAGAGCTCTTGTTGCACAGTGACATCCAGTGGTAGAGAGTGGGTCTGTCACGAACACACAAGTGTTTGAATGTTAGAGCTGGTTTGATTGTTTGCTCCAAACCTGAGTTCAATCCCAGAGTGTTATTTAATTCATGTTTCAAGTTTAGAGTTGTTGAGTGTTTACAGAGATGATTTATTATTTTTCTAATCAAAAAACACTTCTTATCTCATTCACTCTCCTCTAAAATAAAGAATACGGATGTCTGACTGCATCAAACACATAGCTAGCCCTGAAATACAGTATTGTAAACAAGTGTTTTTCTTCCCACTCTGAAGGTGACACCTGATGAAGCAAAGGATTTCTGGAAGAGTCAGTTTGACTTTTCTTTCACCAACTGCACACATGCCAACTGGTGAGTGACAATGTGGTGTGTGTGTGTGTGTGAGCAATCAGTGGAGACTGTCCCTCTTGATCCTGATACTTTTTGTTTTTGACAATTGTATTTCAATATCTTCCAAAGAAAAACAATTTTTCTTTGTTAGTTTTTTGTTGTATTTTGCACCAATAGCTAACAAACAACTATAATATAACTGATGAAGGGTGTGTGTTTAAAGGTGTGGTCACATTTACTGTTGCTCTGCAAGATTTCACAGGTGATGATGAAATAAACATCCAGAGCTATTCTGCCAGGTAGCAAATGAGCCAACCCTGTTTGCTTTCCAAACAGCTTCTTTTTTATGGATGATTTTATAATATAGTAGTAGTATAGTATGATACAAAATGGTGTGTTTTAGTATTAGTTATATACTATTATAATATTTATTAATGTTTTGAATTAAATCTTATTTGCAATTTTTTGTATTTTAATTTTAGTGATTTTTGTTTTGTGCTTTTGTCCTGTTTATTTGTTTGTTTTTGTTGTTTTTTTTTAATATTTTTTTTTATATTTAGCTTTAATTTATATCTAAGTTTTGGTATTTGTAATTTAATAAATAAACTTATTACTTAATTAGAACTTCAACTTAAAGGTTTTTTTTAGGTTTATTTTTTCCCTATGTTTCTATATAGTATTTTTAGATTTCATATTTTATTTTGTTGTATTTAAGCTTTATTTCAGTTACCAAAAGCGATTTTCAATTGTTTTAGATTGTTTTAGTTAACAATTTATATTTAGTTAAAACCACCAGAATGAGTGTCTCATCCATTGTAGATCCTCAGCTTTGTTTGGTGCTACAAATTTGTGTGTCAGAGTTTAATAAACCCACACCCAACACAAAATTCAAAAATTCACAAATTTTTCACCACTTGAAGTCCATCAGACAAAATTCTTTCTCAGATTGACACCCATTGAAATGATGGGATTTCACTCACAGAATTTCACATAGTAAGATTAAATGTAACCGCAGCTTTAACAGTGTTGTGTGTTTGTGTTAGGAAGGGTAAGTGTAAGCTGATCGATGAGGGCCAGGAGTGTTTTCTGGGGATGCGTCTCAGGCAGTATCACATGCTTTGCGGAGCGCTGCTGAGGGTCTGGAAACGAGTGTCTGACATCGTCTCAGACATCACCAACTCCAGCATCTTGCAGATCGTACGGCTCAAAACCAAACAGAACAGCAAGCAAGTTGGTGAGTTGACTTTGTTACTTCTCAATCCTGTTTCCTAGCAAACTAATTACTGCAATGAATAGGGCTGCATGAAAAATTGTATTTTAATCACCATCACAATTTCTGCTTCTCTCGATTTATTTACTTTTAATAAATTTATTAACTTTTAATAAATTGATGTGAAATTATATAAATTTGATGATTTTAATTAATTAGACATGCTTTTTGATTAATAATATTTAATTTAACCATTAAAAAGGAGTAAAGAAAAATTTAAATGGAAAAAAACGAAATCCAGAAAAATTAAAACGGAATTTGAAAACAAAACAAAAAAACGGAATTTTGGAAAAAAATAAAATGCATTTCATAGGGCCCTATTCTTGGTGTGAACGGGCCTTTATATGTCTGTTTATCTCTCTTCAAGAAGAAAATAAAAACCTTGTGTGTTTCTCAGGTATAAAAATCCCAGAGAACTGCGTGTCCCGTGTGCATGCTGAGCTCTCTCGGATGGACGAGGAGGTGAAGAAAGCGCGCCGAGAAAGAGAGCAGTTTGCAAATGACCAGCGGCTGCGCCAAGAGATGCTAGCCAAGATGATCAACGCCCGCAAGCTCATCGCAAACCCTCCCCACTCCCTTCACAACCACCTTCACTACCCACGATCCCTTCTTCCGCCTGCGGCAAAGCCAAAGAGCGAAGCCATCAGCGAAGTCTTGGATCTGACCATCAGTCCCTGCCCATCGCCAGACATCAAAATGCCCGCGCCAGACCTAAACGGCGTATCACTAAACGGAGGCATGCTAAGCGGGAGAAGACGCCCATGCGCGGTTGTTCCCGAAACATTCAACCTGGAAGATTTGATTTCCCAAGAGCAGCAGAGACACAGACAAGTGGCGCTGAATCCGAATATGCGCATGTTGTCGTCGCAAGCCGCTTTAAACGTCCCGCAGCAGCACGTTCACACACTAAAGCAGAATCATTCGTCGTTTGGGGTGCTAACGCAGCAGCAGCAGCAACAACAAAGCGGATCGCGCATGCTTTTATCGCAGCTGCAGAGAGGGCAAGATACGTCGCTCATGCTACGGCTTCTCACGCAAATGCGACAGCAAACCGGCGCTTCCGCGCAATCCTCGCGAATTGCGCTACCCCCGAACAGTCAACGCATGATGCACACTTCGAACGCACACTTGTTCGGCACGCACACGCAGTTGTCAAAACAACACGCGAATGAACATGCGCCAACACAACCCTTGCAATCGCAACCCCAAACCATGCAATCACACGCCACTCAGCATACTACAGAAAGAACGAACGACGATTTCGATTTCGACGAGTTGGACTTCGGTTACCCCTCCCCCGATTCGCAACTTCAATACCCGTTCACCTCACAAGCCCTGCCATCCTCAACTCCGCCCCCTGCTCCTTACTCCTCCTCCCTTTTCGCATCAGCGCCTACAAACTCCTCCCTCTCAGACTCTAGCTCCTCCTCCTCGCACTTCACGCCTTCATCCTCTTCCTCCGAACAGACGCATCTGTTACCAAATGGCCATAGCAGTATGGACGCCCTGGAGACGCTGGATCACATGATCCACAGAACGCCCTCAGATCACCGCCAGTCCGTCATCCAGTTCAAATCGATGGACTGGGACGCCACCTAGAGGCTCAAACACGCACAGTCAAGTTTTTTGAGTTTTTTCCTAAGTCATTCTCAGTCCATAAGCTAAGAGTTGCGTTCGGTTCGTTGACGTTCGAAGACGATTTTGAAAATACATGGGCACTTGAAAGCAGTTTGATTTTTGTTTGCCTTATTTGAAGCAATAGGGCTTTTCCACCCACCATTTCATCACAGCAGATATTGAGGTAAAAGAGATGTTTATTTATTAAGATATTGGTGTATACTGTTTCCTGTCCTAGGGAGTTTATCTTTTCGAATAAATGCCTTCTGTTAAATCAGTGCCTTTATCTCCTTCAGATGCAGTCTTGTGTGCGTATATATATATATATATATATATTTCTAGACAGAGTAGTGCTATATTATTTATTTCCGCAGTAGAGGGCGTTCGGACCCGATGGCATGATTCTGAACTGCTGTTTGACCCCTTAACCCTGTGAATTTCTCATTTTCTTTTTACATTTCAATAATCCAAACACAGGGACAGATTCGTTCACGATATAGCGATGGCGGCGCTCAAGAGCAGATCGCTTTCTGCAGAATACTTTCTCAGGTATCGTATAGACTCATCACTGTCCAAACGAAAGATTATTTTATAAAATATAATAGATTGCGGATGGATCGGCGTGAGCTTTGGGAATCGATAACCAAACTATTTATTAGCAGACTTAGTTGTGAACGAGTGCTGAACCACTGGACCTCACGTCGAGACGTCTTTCTATCGCGCAAGAGTGAGACTTAGCAATAAAAACCAAACGAATATTATCAAAAATCAAATACTGCCCCACGAACAACTCGCGATTCTCTTTATATCTGTTCAGAAGTGATATTTTTGAATTGTGTTGGAAGAATATTATATTTGTTAAGAGAACGAAACGGATTTGTTTGTTTGTTTGTATGAGGTCAATGTTTTTTTCCTTTGGACTTGTATTCTCGTGTAGTTGGAATGGAAGCAAATGTATTGGCGTCTTTGCTATTGCTGTTCGTATTATTATTATTATTGTTATTAATACTATTATTATTGTTGCTATTTATATCCAAGGGACATTATTAGTAGAGGTAGACTTTGTTATAATCACATGTAGAAGTTGAAACACTTTTCCAATGCCTTGTCAGGGTTTTATTTGATTTCTCCTGCTCCCAAAACACAGAATCAAAGCCTGCGACCTGCCACCAAATCGAACTGCACTGCGCTGTGCTGCTGTCTGGCATCTGTGTGTTACTTATTCCTTCACTCGAAATTTCAGTTTCCTTTTTATGGTCGGGCGTCTAGATTACCATTGCACCAAAGTTTTCTGTGCAGTTTCTGCAGGCTCCGTACGGTCGTGCTTAATCTCAGGAAAAGTCGAGGGAAAGAATGCACCGTCGCAGAAAAAGACGCGTGATACTGACTACTGTATTCTACACGCCTGGCTACCGTATTCTAGACTTGAAGTATATGAGAGAAAATGCGAATTTAGGAATATTGCTCGAGTATTACTACAAGTTCTCTGCTTTTGATATGATTTTTTTTGGATAATTTTTATGCAAGCAGTTTCGAAACTGGATTGGTAATGAACAAAAAACAATCCAGTTCTCATGAGGCTGTGATTGGCTCTAGTTACTCAGTTTAACCCTTGTGCACTGTTTGAGGTCTTTTTGACTCCTATATCTATATGGCATGAGACTTTGCACGGTTGTCAACAGTTGGTAGCTCTACAAATAAAAAATTAAACTGGGTTGATATCTGGTTGTATGTCAGTGTGGAGGAAAAAAAAATCACACTTATCATGTTTGGGGTCTCTGGAGACCCCTCATTGAAATGAATGGGGAAACGATAAAAACGATACTTTTTCTTTTAATCATCCATAGACATCAATGGCAGACTATAAAAATATTGATTTTTTTTGTTACATAATTTGTCAAAAATGTCAGTTACAACACAAAAACTGAAGTGGTGACACACCACATCCATGATGGAGAATAAATGCAAACACACACATACACTTATACACACATATAACACCACATACAGGTTTGACTGTAATCATGTCATAATTACAAAAAATGATATTTCAGTACAAAAGAATGTTAAACTTTGACAAAGATTCATTTTATATTATTACAAAAATTATTTTATAATCTCTTAACATAAATCTAAAAAAAAAGATTATACCTATGTGGAAATGGCAAATGAGCCATTGAGTAATGCTCTAGAGCCATCTGGTGGCTGTAGTTAAAATTTCATGTTTTTTAATTTTAAAATTGTTCAAATAGATGGAAACAATTTGGCATTAAACTATTAAAATTAGGAATTTGGGTCTTTAAGTGAATTTGACATAAAAAGCTGTTTTTGTATAAAAACCTATTTAAAATTTATTTATATAAAAAAAATATCATAAATCCTCCAAAAACTGCACAAATGTGGAGTAAAAACATCAATAACACGTCAAAAACAGAATGAGTGTCCCCCCCCAAACGAACAGTGTGCAAGGGTTAAGCATTTTTTTTTATGTGTAAAACCTTTCAAATGTGTTTTACCTGCTCTTTTGTCCTGACAACTTGCCAGAATTTACAAAAAGTACAAAGAAATCACAAATGAACACTTTAATAATAAAAAAACAAAACATTTATTAAAACTGCTACTGATTGTATGTATTGTTGTTGTTGCTGTTGTTGATATTATTATTGTTATATTATTAATGTTTCCAGTTAGAATTCTATTCAGCACTTTTACTTTGGGCTTCTTTGTTTTATCCCAATATTTATGAGTTTAGATGGAGCTGTAAATAGTGTAAACAAATGTGCCTTTTGACTCATTCTGAACGTTTTCTACATTTAACAGAAGGAATATATTGTACTGCAAAATAATTTTTAACAAACAATAAAATTTTAAGAGTTTGTTCAAAATGATTCTTGTCTGTGTCAGTCAGTTTTATTTCTAGAAGCATCTTTACACAGCTGAGTTAAGGCTGCTCTGTGCCTGCTCAAAATAAAGTGTAGAAACACAATGCTGCATAAAAGCCAGACTAAAGTATTCCTGCTCAGCTTGTAGTATCAAAGTATACAGTTGTAATTAAACAGTCTGTGTAAAGTCACCTAAATGCCACTTTAGAAGCGCTTCTGTTGCCACTTTTGCAGCATAAATTTGGCATTGGAGTACCATAGAATATGAATATGCTCATTCTGCTTCTGTACTATGGTATTACCATCTCATACCATCGCTGTAAACTGTCTAAATGTGTCTATTTACATAGATTTACAGTCAAATCAAAAATGATTCAGACTTTTTTTTTTTTTTTACTAGAGGGTGCAGGACACTATAGTTGATTTATGTAAGTGAGGATAGCAAAATAAAGTAAACTGTGACATATTATACCCCAAAATTCTTCATACAGTGGACTACCAGTAAACTTGATAAAAATTTGGGACCAAAAATTAGATTTGACACTTTGACGTGACCATGTTTTGTTACATACCTTTCTATCAAAGTTATCTGACATTATCACGATGAATTTGTTCTGACAGTTTAACTCTTGAGTTCTTGTCATATTTTATTATTAAATTTTGCTGACATATAAAATGTATTACCTCAGTTACAAAATGAAACAATGTCTGATAAGAGGAAAAACAAGAAACAAAACAAATCAACAACAAAACCCCCACCCACAACCCTTCCCAAAGGCCACACACCCAAAAAATAACACAACAAATCTAATCAAATAGTCCCCTACTAAGACTCTAATGAGAAGGTCCACATTACAGTTACGTTCTCAGTAGTACCCAGTATAGGGCTCCATATCTCAGTGATCCTTTGGAAGATTTTTTTTTCAAGGTGGATGCATTGCAATAATGGGGGAGAGGCATGTTTCCATTTAAGGAGGATGGCACGCCTAGCTAACAAAGTGGTAAAGGTAATGACGCAGTGCACTGTGGGTGATACAACTGAAGCTGGGAGAAGGCCAAACAGAAAGGGGAGTTCTTGTCATATTTTATTACCATTTTCTAAACTATAGCAAATAAAATGTGAGAAATGTAGGTGTCTGAATAAATTTTGGTTTGACTGTACATATACACATTTTTAATTATTTTTATTAATTTAATTGAAGCACATTTTTTAATTAAAATAGCATTTTATTTAAATTAATTAAAAATTCTTAGATTGACTAAACGTGTTAGAGGCGTCACATGACAATTTGAGTTGCGCGAAATGAACCTCACTATATCGTGTCCCAAAAATCGCCCGGAGAAATGACTTTTTTCCCTTAAAGTCCTTGACTTTGGACCTCGTTATATTGAAGTACAAATCCAAGCACCAGAAGCAGCCCGCACTCTCTACGTTTTCTTTAATCGAAAGATATGCATTTTCATATATGGTTGCAATAACATTTTAGTTCAAATTATTGACTGACATTTCATAGATCTTCAGTTGTTATGCTTTCAAATTTCATGCTATTTGTATGTATGTAATTTCACAGTTTCACCTCCTAAATACACTACTGAGTACAATTTACTCAGGCCGATGACATTTTTTGAATGACATTAAAATTCTTTTTAGAATAATTGTACATAAATAGGTTAAGCAAAACAAATGTGATTATTTCTGAGAACTTTTTAACTGCAGGCAGACATACATTATGGTATGTCACATTTTATGTCACTTCCTGTCTCCCGTGGTGTTTGTAGTCAGTTTGTATCTTATCTTGTTCAGCTTGCTGTGTACTGTATACAGCCCTAGTGTTTCGTTAGTTCTTTGTGAGCTGTTGAATGCAATGGTTGTCTGTTTGCCTGTCATTCTGTTCTTTGTTCCATTTGGTTTTTGGCATATTGTTTGTTCTCATTTTTCCATGATAGATCCTTGCCTCTGCCTGTTTTCCCCAGCTTCTCCACAACGTTACAGTTTTTGACTGGCATGTCTCTTTGACTAGTGCATCTTTGAGCCTACATTTAGTATAAGTAAAATACTTAAGTACTGTTAAACAGATACTCTAACCCCCGGTTTCACAGACAAGGCTTAAGCCTAATCCTAGACTAAAATGTAAGTCTGAGCTGTTTCAACTGAAAGAAACTTGCACTGACTGATCTTAAAATATATCGGTGCCTTTGTTTTCTCTCAAGATCCACACCACACTGTAAAAAAAAATTCTGTAAAATTTACAGTAAAAAACCAGCAGCTGTGGTTGCCAGAATTCTACCGTAAAAAATACGGTAACAACATTTTAGGTTTTAACTTAAATTTACAGTTAAATACCGTAATTTCGTTGTTACATGTTATAATGTTAATATACCAACCTATTAAAGCACTTAAATCTGTTTTGTACGTTTGAAATACACTGATAACCACCAGATGCAGGTGGTGATGAGAAAGTCACATGATGAACCAAAGCTGAAATATGCTATAAACATTAATTTAACAACATTAGATGTAACATACAACCCTAAAAAACATAACTGATAAGAAAAAACTAAGAGGAAACATAGTTATTTCAAAGAAAAAACATCAAATTCGAACAAAATTTGGAATTCTGGGAACATCAGTTTACGTTTTTTTCCCTGTAAATTTTACAGGAACTTACCGTTAACCATTTAACAGGTTTTTACTGTAGCATTTTCACAGTTTTTTACCGTTAAAATCACGGTCATTTTTTACAGTGCAGTAATGTTTTTTTTCCTAAGCATGTTTATAAAAATGACTTAAATGTCCTAATTGAACCATGGCCTAATCCTGGTTTAGTCTTAGCTGTGTCTATGAAACAGGGCCTAAGACTTTTACTCAAGCTGTTTTGGAATTGGTGACTTGTAACTTGTAGAGGAGTAATTTTCACTGCACTTTTACTCAAGTATGATTTTCAGGTACTCTTTACACCTTTGCAAAGAACTGAAGAAGCTGAATTTGAATATTTGTCATGTTTGTCAGGTGATGTTTGTTTAGTGGCTCTCCAGCAGGTGCCAGCAGCGTCTCGAGACAGACGCGGTTTGTGCGCGAGGCTGCAGCAGGAAGAGAGCGCGAGAGTAACTGAATTGTCATGATGGGGAAGTAACTGTCAGTCGCAGAAGATCCTGAGGAGACCTTTTCACAAGTATTTAGCTCATTCCTAAAACTTTGTGTTGAGATTTCTGTGATCTGGAGCAAACGGCGTGAACAATGTTCTCTCGAAAGAAGAAGGAGCCGACGAATAAAGCGCCTTCAGCCTCCAAAAAGAGCAACTCTGCGCAAAACCCTTCGGTAAGACCAACAACCCTTCTGAGGAAAATTAAAAACCGGGTTTAGTTTTAGTGATAGGTTGATTTATAGTAGCGTAAACGTGTTTAAAAGACAAAACATGTTTAATCTTCCAGAAAACTGGCGCGTTTAGAACATTTGCTTTGTTTTAAACTCTTAATAGATGGGTTCACATTCAGCCTATTGATTTCCTCAAGTAGTTCACAACAGAATTATATTTGAAGGAATAAATGTACTCTATTGTTTATAGATATTGGACATGTGTGGGAGGTACGATTCATTTGTAACGAATTTGTTCGCGTGATTCATTTCAGTGAACCGGATCACACCAGTCGAGCGAGTCGAACGCACTGCGAATCGGTTCGATTGAATCGTTTAAAAGAATCGCTGTTTCAAGAGCGTATTCATTGTTTAATGTCGAATATTGTTGATCAACATTGCTGTAAAGCTGTCAGTGGTGAACAATGCCTGCTGAAGAACACTTAAGAAGTACGTCTTGCTCTTTGTTTCGCAAACAATACCAGAAATAAACTGAGAGGAAGTCATGCAAGAGTCATATCAGAACAAGCCGCCGTTTAGTTGTACAGTTCCAGGTGGAAACAAGAATAGAATGCTATTCAATGATTTGAAGAACCTGGGATAACTTTCATGAAACTTTATAGAACCATATGGTAGAACTCAAGAAACCTGAAGAGTCAAAATGGTTCTTGAGAGAACTTAAAGGGATAGTACACACAAAATGAAAGTTCTGTCATCATTTACTGTCAGTCCAAACCTTCACAAACGAAGATATTTTGAAAAACATTGGACCCCATTTTTTATTTGTCCATACAATGAAGGCCAATGGGGTCATGAATCAAATAAATCACTGAGACATTTTTCAAATGATTCAAATCTTATTTTATATTACACAGAAGAAAGAAGGTCATACAGGTTGGAAAGCACATGAGGGTGAGTAAACTGACAGAATGATAATTTTTGGGTGAACTATCACTTTAAAATGTGGTAAAGAATTGAAAATGGTCATTTACTCACCTTCAAACCTGCATGATTTACTTTTTTCTCTTGTGCAGAACAAAAGTAGTAATTCTGAATAATGTTCACTCTGATTTTCAGTGAATAATGACTAATTTTAGATAGCTAAGAAGACTTGGAATATTTTGCATAAATTGTATGGACTGCTGTTGGTTTAAAATAAAACCCATCTTTCTGTGTAAATAAAAGATCAGTGTGAACATAGTAGGGATGCAGCGATTAACCGCGCTTTAAAACGTCACGGTTAATTAATCGTAAAGGTTCTGCTAAACCGAGTGTTTCTGTTACACGGAACAGAACTGTTGCAGCTTGCGCAAAACGAAAACAAAGTTACACTAGCGGTGCACCAGCTTAAAATGACATGTTTATCAGAGACACGGAGGCTACTACACGCATTAGATTAACCGTGACAGAGGGACCAAACAGCAAAGCTTTATTTCTACCAGAGAAATGCCTGTCGATAGTGTGGGACCATTTTTGGGTACACCAAGAATGACCAGGGTGTCATTTAAATATTGCCTTAAAAAACTGCTGCTAAAGAGCGAATGCATAAGGGATAATGCACGGCTAGCTGTACATTGAACGATTTTAATGCACGACGTGAAGGCAAGAACCAGACGCGAAGCTACGGCTCATTAGCTCAGCATTCTGCCCACTTCAGATCAGAAAGAGATGAAATAGTGCGGTAAGATCACATTTATTTGAATTAATTAATTATAATGTTTAGCTACTTGAATTAATTATTCGATTGATCGAGAGAGAGGTGACAGTTGCCTGTGTGAAATATTAGTTGTATATTAATAATACTTAATTAACTTTGTTATTTACTATCCCTGCTGTAGTATAATTCATAACTAAAAACCAACAAGATATTTTTTTCGCCATGTTTCCAAATTCTCTACCCCAGGTCCAAAAGAAATGTAAAGAATGTACAAACTGAAAACATTAAATACTTTTGTGATATATTTCCGTTTGTTATTTTCAAAAGAGAAATACTGTCATGGATGTTTACAGAGCAGAGGTCACCTTTTTTAATTCCAATGAGAGAGATGGACTTTTGTTTGTCTTTTGTTTATTATTATTATTATTATTATTTTGTGCTGTATTGTTGGTTACTGTGTTATTTCTGTTTTAAAAGCCAGCAATAAATAGCACTTTAATATATAAAGAGTGTTCATGTGATTTTATACATTAGTAATGTTGAGAAACGAATAAATGCATAATAATCGTCATAATCATAAAACCGTGATTATTCCTCAGACAATAATCGTACCAACAAAATCTATAATCGTTGCATCCCTAGAACATAGTGCATTTAACATTAACTTTTGTGTTTCACTGAAGAAATAAATAAAAGGGTCCGATGCTGAACCTAACAACCTAACAAGCTTTTTTTTGTAAACAGGTAATAAGTAGGTAATATTAAAAAGTGCACAATAATAATAATAATGCAATTAAATTACATTTCATACATTTACTTTACAATTAATTTATAAATCATTTTAATGAATACTTTAATTTATAAATAAATATATAATGCCTGTAGTTATAAATAAATTTATTAACATTAGTATTTCACCTGTATCATTAACCCAGTTCATAATATTCATCTCCATATTCATCCATCATTTATCCTCCATCCCTCTCTTTCCATCCCATGTTAAATCCAGTTGTCCATCCTTCAGGAACACTCTCCTAACAACACCATCGATGGGCCCTCCATGCTTTCCCTTCCTGATTCGAGCCCCTTATCCTGTCCAGGAAAATATTTAATTATTTAATATTTAAAAAAATAAATATCCTGTCCAGGGAAAATATTTAATTATTTAATATTTTAAAAAATAAATATCCTGTCCAGGGAAAATATTTAATTATTTAATATTTAAAAAAAATAAATATCCTGTCCAGAGAAAATATTTAATTATTTAATATTTAAAAAAATAAATATCCTGTCCAGGGAAAATATTTAATTATTTAATATTTTAAAAAATAAATAAAAATTAAATATGCTACTTTAAGTAAATGTTGGGTGAAGAGAATTTAATTGTACACAATATTTGCAATTAAAAAGGTAAAATATTTTATATTTAAGCAAATAAATGAATGAATATTTAAGATTAAAGATAATACGTTTGACTGTAATATTACTAAATACTGTGTAAACAAATATTGTATATAATAGTCATTTAGTCAAATTACAATTAAAAATGGAGTTATCTGTTTTTGCAAATGAACTCTTCATTTGGATTTGTTAATCTGTCTTCAACCTGATTCTGTTTCAATCACCTCCATTTTCGTAACACTAGTATTTCACATTGTATGATTAACTCAGTTAATAATATTCATCTCCATAATCCTCCATCATTCATGCTCCATCCCTCTCTTTCCATCCCATGTTAAACCTAGTTGTCCATCATGTTTGACTGTAAATACCGTGTAAACAAATATTGTATATAATAGTCATTTAGTCAAATTACAATTAAAAACAGAGTTATCTGTTTTTGCAAATGAACTCCTCATTTGGATTCAACCTGATTCAATTTCAATCACCTCCATATTTATTAACACTAGTATTTCACCTGTATCATTAACCCAGTTCATAATATTCATCTCCATAATCATCCATCATTCATCTTCCATCCCTCTCTTTCCATCCCATGTTAAACCCAGTTGTCCATCCTTCAGGAACACTCTCTCAACGACACTATCGATGGCCCCTCCATGCTGGCTCCTCCAGATTCGGGCCCCTTATCCTGTCCAGGAACACCGTCTTCCCACTCCAAGCTAACAGTGTGCAGTTCACCTGTCGGGACCCTGAAGCGGCCCTCGGGTCTCAGTCGTCACGCCAGCGCCGCCGGCTTCGCCTTCCAGACGTCTGGGACCTGGGGTTTCCATAAGGGTTACGTGCGGACCGCTCTTACCTTTGGACATGCAGCAGAGGGAGCGGAAACATCGGTCATCGAGGTGGAGGACATTCCCTCTCTGCTACGAGACGTCGCCCGCTTCGCAGAGGCTGTGGAGAAACTAAAGGACATGGTGCTGGGAGAAGGTAGGAGATTTTTGGGTGGGTTCGGTTCGAAAAGGTGTTTTTAGAAATCATTTTGAGTTGGTTTTTGTGTATTTTGTAAATGAACTCTCTAGGCCAAAATAACGATAGGCCAATTGTTGAATATTACACATTTTCTGTTTTCAAATACTTTTGATTGTAATTTAAGTAAATATTTCATTGCAGACAATTATTACCTTTTATATTTATTCATTTAGCAGACACTTTTATCCAAAGCGACTTACAATTGAGGAATACAATAAGTGATTCATCATAAAGGGGCAAATAGACGCAATAAGTGCTTGCAATACAAAGTTTCAGGCATTGTTCAGATTAGTACAAGCTAGACAGGGAAAGATTAAGGAAAGAGAGAGCAAGGTTGTTGTTTTTTTAATTAAGATGAAGTCAAATGGTAACGAAAGAGATGAGTTTTCAGGTGTCACTTGAGGTGTTGCAATTAAAAATATATAATTATTTAATATTTAAATAAGAATTAAAAATAATATTTTTAGTAAATGGTAAAGAGAATTTATTGTACACAATATTTACAATTAAAATAAATATAAATATAATTTAATATATATATAAATATTTAATATTAAGTAAATGAATAAATAATTAATATTAAAGATAATACTTTTGATTGTAATATTAGTAAATATTGTGTAAAAAAATATTGCATATATTCAAATTATTATTAAAAATTTTGAAATATTACAAAAAGTACTTTTGTAGTAAAAGTAAATATTGTGTAAAATATTTCTGTAGTATTAACTCAGATTGCAAATAAAAATATTGAACATATTACATTATATTACATATTATTACATATTGATTACATATTTAAATAAACATTAAAGATTTTATTGTAGTATTAGTAAATATTGTGTAAAATAATTTATTTGTACACAATATTTACTCACATTACAATTAAAATATTGAAATATTTTATATTTAAATAAAAATGTTGTTTAATACATTTGGCTGTAATATTGGTAAATATGGTGTAAAATAATTTATTTGTACGCAATATTTACTCAAATTGCTATTGAAATTTAAATATTATTTAAATAAATAAAAATTCAGCATAATAATTTTGATTGTAATATTAGTGAACACTGTGTAATAGAATTTATTGTATACCGTATTTACTCAGTTTGCAATTAAAAAATGTAATATTTCGATAAAAATTAAATATTTTATTTAAAAATATGTGTATAAACAATATTTATAGTATTTAATATTTAAATAAAAGTTTAAAATATCCTTTTAAATAGTAAAAATTTTTTAAAGAAATGTGGCTCTAGATTGTAGCTCTAAATGAGCTGTGTTTAAAGCTGTTGTAAAATGCAGGTAAATGCACACCTGTGACCCCACACGACATTGCTTTTTGCTCATGAACACTGACAGTTAATTATATTTCTTGTCAGAAGAATTGTTTGTTAGTTAATTGAACTATTTGTTCACGGTTGTGTTTATTGTTTTGTCATTTGAACATATATCTGTTTCTGTTTTTGTAGAAGGAATAAGACACATGTTACATAAATTAAACTAGCATTAAACTATATCAGATGTAACTGGCACAAAGTCTTCAGATTCCCCTTGAGTCTTGTTCAGGAATGGCCATTTGTAACGCGTGTTTTTTCATTGGGTTTCCTTGGTTAAAGAGAGGAAGGAAGAGGAAGCGTGCGTCAGATGTTTTCTTTGCAGCCTTCAGTTTGAGATTACACACGTCCGCTCCACCTTCCCTTAGAAGAGTGTTTCACGGGCAGAACCCTACAGAGAGAAGGCCAGACGCCTACTGAGCTCTTTTCTCACGATGCTGCTGCTCACCTCAGGCAGAAGTGTGGTGATGTGGTGTAATAGTGAGGCTTATGATATACCTCTTTTAGACTTCATGTACACTCACTTCGCGAAATGTGATCAGATATAGGTGGTGCACAAATTTAAGGACTGCTGACGAACTGAGATGTTTTGATGTATGTTTGAGATGGTACCATACGATATACTTGCTGAACTTATTCCTCTCAAATCAGATCAGATCTCAAGTTTTGTTGGACTTCAGATAATGATAATGTTTCTTGCATGTCTGGTAACCTGAACGCAGTGCACCTTGTCTGACTTTATTCAGCGCAGAGGGCAGGAGAGAGATGAATCACGTCAGCACTGTCTGCTTTATAAAGAGCAGAAGTCATTTGAGTCTCCTCAGGCCTTGTGGACTTCCTTAAAGTGTCGCTATTTTCATCAGCTCTACTTCCTGTTTACATCTGCCCTGCCTGTAGAGTTGCAATAGTGATGTTTCCAATGTTATCTCAAGGCAATTCTTTATTTCAGCCGCTGGCGTTGGCGCAACCCAGGGATTCCCAAACTTTTTTGTCATCTGAAACTCTCTGAAATAACATATTTTCTTGAAGACTCCCTGAGATTAGTTTACCAACAGGGTAAATTGTTAACTAAAACTATTACAAACATCTTTGTTGAAAATAAAATAAAATATAAATATTAGATGGAAAAACATAAACTAAATGAAAATTAGAAATGTTAAGTAAGTTTAAGATGAAGCACAAAAATTACTAACTGGAAATAAAAACTGAAACTGAAATAAAAAATAAATTAAATATAAATAGTAATATTAAAGAAAAAATATAAAAACAATAGTATATAAATAATACTAAAATAACACTGTTTAGCCACACATTAACATGTTCACAGGTCTCTGATGTTGGTTAATGGTCACATGGCATGCAGGTAAACAAAACTGAAACTGAAATGAAAATTAAACCTAAATAGTAATATTTAAATACAAAACAAAAAAAAGATTAAAAAAAAAACACATTATAAAATTCCAAAAAATGTTTGACTATATTTAAAATGAAAATTGAAGATATTAAAATAAAAGCTAATTTAAAATATAAATAAAAACAATAGTATATAAATAATACTAAAGTAACACTGTTTAACAACACATTTGTATGTTCATGGGACTCTAATGTTGATTAATGGTCACATGACATACAGGTAAATAAATAACTGAAATTGAAATGAAAATGAAACCTAAATAGTAATATAAAAAAAAAAAAAAAAATCTAAAATATATATTTTAAAAAATAAAAAATATATACATTAAAATAAAAGCCAATTCAAAGTATAAATAAAACATAATAGCATATAAATAATACTAAAATAACACTGTTTAACAACACAATCATGGATAAACAAATTTCATGTTCTATTTTATTAAGTGTTTTATTTTGATTGTTTTATTTAAAAATAATTATATATATATATATAATATTTATATTGTTTTTTTAGAATAATCATTTTATAATTAAATGACTTTATTTTTATGATTTAGTTAATTAAAGCTTTTCATTAACTCGAGAACCCAGTTTGGGAAACCCAAACAAAAGGAATTTAGTATATAAATATATTCAGATTTTTCCTCATCAATTTCAGGAGAGGCATCTGAGCTGAGGTAGATATTAAATAGAGCGTAACAGAGAACTGAGCAATGAAAGCAAACTCTGAGTGATAACATCTTCCTGTGGGAAGTCACGTAGTGTTGTCATGTTTGTCTTTGAATTTAAAGACCAGTGACTTGCATCACTATTACCATTTTGCAACCTCCCAGAACGCTCTGGCGTGGTCTCAGGGAGTTATGCATGGACAAACACCGCTTGTGTTTACTTCACAACATGTTGATTTGTCTGAGATGCACACGTGAAGCAGTGGAGCTTCTCTCAGCCGTGGCAGAGCTGTAAAAGCCACAGAAGGTGATTCATTCACAGTTCACCGCCACAAAATGACTGCAGCATGCAGGCCTGAACAGGTCCTCACAGTTCCTCCTTACATAAAACAGCAGTCAGCTATTAATCACACTCAAGTTGATGCCAGTGAGAAGTGGGGGCTTTTTTGGGAAGATGGCATGATGTTTGTCTTTGTCATCATCTCATGACCTATAGATTCATTTGAGAAGAGCCGGACAGTGACGTGTCAGTTTCATATGGACAGTTTGAGTAATGCGCTTGAGGGAATCTGTTCAGATCTGCGTGCATCAACATGTACGTGCATAAAACATTCCCCTCACTTTCTTCTGTAAAACACCAGCATTACTTTTGCAACCACCCAGAACTCTCTGGAATCGTGGCATTTCTTCAAAACATATTAAATAGTCAGAGTTACACACGTGTGTAGGAGTCCAGCGCTGTATCAAAGAGGAATGACTGTTTGAAATGTTACACTCTTGTGTTTTGCTTTGTGTTTTTCGCATTTTTAAGAACACCCACACTCTGAACATGCATTTAGGCATGTTGCGCACACACAAGGACTTTTGTCGTACACAACAACGGCTTTCATTGTCGTGTTGAAAAGGATACGGTTCCAGAAGCCAAACTCCTGCTCTTTTCCCCAACCGTTATGGGATAACGCCAGGTTTTTCTTTGTTGACGGCTGCTGATGTTGATTTATGTTGACTTTGATTTGCAAAAATTTGAAGCAGCAAAACTGTTTTCAGTTGTGATGATAAGAAGTATTTTGGAGAAGCAAATCAGCATATTAGAATAATTTCTGAAGGATCATGTGACACTGAAGACTTGAGTAATGATGAGTAAATTCAGCTTTGCTTCACAGGAATAAATTACATTTTATAACATATTCGGGTCAATTTTTACCTGCAAGAAATATGTAAAAATTTTGAAAAAATTGTATGCTTCTTAGTAAGGGCACACAGCTTAAAAACTTAAAACACTCAAAATGGACATCTTTTTTTTATTTTTTTTTCAGATTTTTTACAGTTATTTTTTAAGAGATGCAACCATTTAAAAAAGGTTAAACCTTTCGTGTCTGGGTCAGTTTGGAGCCGGTTAGGTATGGAGACCCGTTAGGTGTCACATATACTTTTTGTTAAATTATCTATGATGTCAAAAACTTTTATAAAATATATTTAGCCTTTTTCTCATACTTCACACACTTTTGGCTCTGAATTTTGTTGATAAACATGGATATGTAAATCTATAGATGAATCATTGCAGCATGAAAATTTTGAAAGTGAACGTTTAAGCAAGTAAAATTAATTTATTTTGTTTGAAAACTTTTTGGAGTAATATTTAGATTGTTTTCTAAGAAATAAATATGCAGGTTTCATAAATTTGGACTGTTTTTGAGCAATCAAGAGTTATAAATTCAATAGAATTCCATTCATTCCAATGGGTAATTCTCAGATCATATTTTCTTATCCATTTCATACAAGGATATAGTCATATATATATATATTTCTTTGGCTGCATTTATTTGATCAAAAATACAGAAAAAACAATAAAATTGTGAAATATTATTACAATTTAAAATAAAAGTTTTCTATTTTAATATACCTTAAAATTAGTGGTGTCAAAATTAGCGCGTTAACGCATGCGATTAATTTTTTCAGTTTAACGTGTTAAAAATATTTAACGCAATTAACGCAGGGGCGGGGCTAGGGTTGGCCATCCCACTCACAACTGCTGTTTCTGTCATTTTTTTCTCTTGACAAGAAGTGCATTTATTCAGTCGCATAATGTTTTTACGATCAAATCAAATGGGAGACGTTTCAGACGCGCGCTCCACTTCACTTCAGTGGCAGGCGCGATTCAAACGAGCGCGGAAACTGTACTGTGCTCGGAGTGTGCGTTCGTCAACTTCACGTACAAAGGTGCCGGCGCGCGCATAGCCTGTATCATTTCATATCAAAGCGCGAAATAAACTACGTGCATGCAATGACGTAGTCAGTGAAGTCATGAA
>JAFVLL020005277.1:0-11723 GCA_021397915.2 Tor tambroides | reverse complement strand
GAAATAGCCTACTACTGTTACTAAAGAGCTTACGCATATTGGAGGACTAACCAATACAGAAAGCTAAAAAATGACTTTGGTTATCACCAATGCTGCTAGTTTAGAGCAGCAGTGGCACAAACCTTACATAATTTGTTAAAAATCTTACGTTTGTTTTAATAAATTTAAGCATTGTATATTGTGAATATGGTTTAAATCTCTATTAAAAATTAAATTAATAATAAAGATAATAAAGACGAATAAAAACACAAACTCAGTGTTAACCAACAGGTAAGAGTGATGTTCTGCAGGAACACGTTCCCTTTGATCACAATCACCTCTTACTGTCGTTTCTTTATCCTGTAATAAGGCGGCAATGAAGTGTCTGATATTTATATTCAGACAATTACACGCTGTTATCTCTTAACAGTTCCTACTCTCATAAAATACTTGCACTGCATGTTGACTTCTAAACCTTAATTTAACTTTCAACAACAGATATTTCAGCACAATGGATATTTTTGCACTGAATTAATTGTCTCCCTCTCTGTGTTCCGTCTGTCTGACGCGCTAGCACGCGCCCGCCGCACCGGCGCTCATTCAGTGTTTTAAACTTAACGCAGATTGTCAGGACGGACCTTTATGCAAAAATGGAAATGTTCGCATGAATTTGTGACATTTATAGATAAGGATATGTTTTTTTGCGCTGAGGACGCACACACATCTGTCAAAGCGCCTGACAGGGCAAGCCATTACGCTAATGCATTAGCTTAAAGCTTAAAATAAAGAATTCTCATGTTTTGGCCAGCTTGGATCACGTACTTCTCCCGCAGCATCTCATTCTGTTTCCTCAACTATTTTTAGATGCATTTTGTTCATAGAAATGCGTTATTCAGTGCTGTAATTTGACGCGACCGGCTGAAGTTGGACGTGCACTGTGGGCAGACCCGACTAATCGGTAATGAGAATAGTTGTCGATGATTTTCATTATCGATAATAATCGATTTTATCGATTAGTTGTTGCAGCCCTAATATTAATAATACAGCAGCAACAAGGAAAACACTTACTGCTCTTGATTTTGTAACTTTAATAAAGATTAATCTTTAATTTATACAGTAAAATATGCAATGCTATTTTACATTTGATTACTTTATTAAATTTCTGTTCCTAAAAACTAATGTTAGACCTACCTAAAAAAAACAGAAAATCACTGTTTATTTTATTTGTATCTTTACTCTATTGTATTTATTTGTGCTGTTGCTTGTAGTTAGATAGATTAATCTTATTTTCTTCATTTATATTTGACAGTATAATTTTTCCATAAACATAGCACATACCGAACCGCACCGAAATCGTGACTCTATAACCGTGATACAAACCAAACCGTGAGTAAGTTGAACCGTTCCACCGCTACCGTCTAGGTGACGAGGTCTTCACTGGGGATCTGTCTCTGGGGCTCATCTAGGTGTCCTGATCGCCGCTCACGTTCAGGGCTGTAGAGGTCGTCTCTAGGTGCTCATCCACCATTTGTTCTGGATACGGACTGGATCCGGGTGACTGCAGTGACCATCTGATCTGGATAAACACAAGCATGTTTCTCTCACTCCTCTATAATGTTCTATTTTTGATGATTTATGAGGCTTGACTGAGGAGGGGACATCATGCAGTGTCAATAATGTTAACATTTTTAAAATGTAAATGTACATTTTTTTTTTTTTTAAACATCTCTGTTGTAAAAAAAATATACAGTATATTTTTCTTAATTGACGTGGTCACCCTCCAAAATTAGGATGTTCTTGGTCATCTGAATGACAAGAATATAAAAATATTTTTAAAAAATCCAAAATATTGAAACAATCCCAGTGAAAAGAGGGACTAAAATGCTGCTCATGTGAGAACTATCACATAGTTCTAAATAAACTATAGTATATAGTAATGCTCGTGTCTGTAACAGACAAAAATGCCAAAACATGAGGTATAAAATAGTCATAAAATAATAAATTACATAATCTGAGATGGCACAATTAGGGGTGTGCGATATTGAAAAAATATATTGCACATATTGTGCTGATATCTGACTACCGTGGACAGCTGCAGTTTTTGATATTCTTCATATTCTGTGTGGTCAGTTCACATCAGTGATAGAAATTAATCTTTTCATATAAGTTTAAATTGATTTTTACCTTTTATGGGCAAGTTTGCCTTTAATAAATCAATTATTTTCTAAAAGTGTGCATCTTTTGAGTCAAATTGTTACATTTAATCAGTCAATTAGAATAATAAGACATTTAGGCTATTGTCAAACAAATGATACCAGTATCAACAAAATTAATCTTTGCAGAAGTTGCATCTGAAGTGGCATTTAGATGTATTTACACACTGTTTAATACAGCTCAGAGGGACATGGAGTGCTTTAACCTGCAGTTACAAATGCATAATATTTTGATATTTTAAACATAAAATACTGAATACTGATATTTGAAATTATTTTAAAACGAAAAGATACTTTGAATGTGAAATTAAAACCGCCAGTATGTGGCAGCAAGTCACTGTTAATAAGTGAGTCATTGCAACTGAACAGAATCATTTAAACGGTTGATTCATTCAGGAACGAAACATCGTCATGTTGCTCAGAGATGCAAAACAGAGCTGTAGCTGTTTGGAATTATTTTTTTGTTGGCGAAATGGAGGAAAAACAGGCAATATGTTGTCTAAAACGTAAGTCTCTTAATATTAACTTATTGCTTATTCAACTGTTGTATAAAATCAATATCACATTTGTAATCATGCTTATTTCTGAAAAAAAAGGTACTCTTTGTGATATTAACTGTATGAAATGATATATAAATAATAAATATACATTTTCTGCCCCATATCTTGAATTTTGTGATCATTCTTAGTGCATTTTATAAGACTGAATCATGCAGTGAAAGAACACACTCTAAATGCGCACGTGCCCTAGTCTAGACTTCATCACTTAATCTAAACGTGCACTCCGTAGGTGTTTTGTTTGATTTAGTTTTTGCAAAATACTCGGTAATGTCAAATTACATATCGTTAAAACAACAATTAGGCACAATACAATTTCTTGTCATTTTAAGGTGTCTTCATTTCATGTATATTTCAAAAATGTTGATTAAACATTCTTTTAATTTTTCCAAGTGGAAAAGGCACCAATTTTGTGGAATTACCCATTTACTGTAAAATGAAACTAGAGGACTTCAGTATTAAAGGGTTCATCGGATGCAAAATTCACTTTTCAAGTTGTTTGAACATAAATGTGTGTTGGAAGTGTGTGTACACATCCATCCTATAATGATAATCCACCCAGTGTTTTTTTTTTTAAATCCCTGTTTTAAAATCCCCTTTCTCAAATCAGGGTGTTCTAAGATTCCTGTCAGAATGACGTAGTTCTGTATAGACCGCTCCCACGATAGTTGATTGACTGGACCATCTTACCTTAGACCCGCCCTGAGTGAAATGAGTGAGCTGTAAATAGTCCAACCGCCATTGTGTGGACTCTGGTGCAGGGAATACAAGATGTCTCGGATTAAGCGATTGAGGTGTTTTGTTGTTGGAAGTAATAATAATGAATATAGCAGTCGTCATTTACTCCCGACATCTGAGCTGCTGAAGACGCAGAGGATTAACGTTACTTTCGCTTTGAAGTGAATGTGCCGATCCCCAATCTACCTAAATGCATCTATGTTCACACGAATCATTCATGATCCAACCTCACCTACAGAAGAAGTGAGTATAAGGGTTTTTTATGAATCTTTGCAAATCGCCATTCCTAATAATGTGCTAGTTAGCCAGTTTCGCAGCTGAAGTAAACAGTACTGCTCATCACCCCACGGAAGAGAGGGGTGGGGTCAGCAGAGCTCATTAGCATTTAAAGCACCATGGACTATAATAGCTTGCTAAAAACAGAGCTGATTTTGACAGGTTAAAAAAGGTGTTTTTACACTATTATTGAGAAATTTTAACCAAAGTATGTTATAGACTTTTAAATAAGACCCTAAAGAATCATATCAACTTGTGCAAAAAGGGCATCCGATGACCCCTTTGATAATACGCCTGCAATAATATTGAAGTGTTCATCTTGTTGCCAGAACGATTGTTTGTACACTGTAATGGATTTAAGATAATAAACGGGTATGGTTTTAAAATGCATTTTTCTCAAGTAACATTTTATGTCCTCGTGTTTATGTGGTGAAAGGCTGTGCTATTAGTAATCAGACTGTATATTATGCCTTAAATATTCGTTTTGTCTGAAGTCTGGGCTCAAAGCTGTTTGTATGTATTTTCTTTGCAGAATCTTTGTTTTTAAAGAGCTAAAAAAATCTATTCAAATCAATATTTTGTATTTGTTTACGTATGTGGCAAGTAGCCATGTAATAAGTAGGGGTTTGAATCGTCACTGGTTTCACGATTCGATTATGATTATCATGTCAATGATTTGATTCGATATCACAATGCATCACGATTATATCAAATTTATTTTGTGCATTTTTAATAAATCATAAAAGCAGTTTTTTTAATAATTACAAATTAATAATAAATCAAAACAATTGTTAAGAACTTAACCAAATAAATATACTGTATATCTTCAAAACATACAAGCAAATATAAAAAAATAAAGGGGGAAAAAGACAGTTCCAAGTGATAAACAAAAAATACTTTCAGTATCTGAGATTGCTTTAAATATCCAAAAGTTTACAGACAATCATAGTTGGGTTTTTCTTTTTTCCTCAGCATTATTGCTGTTTGATTATTGCTGATGAGATCATTGGCAGCTTTACAAGGCTGCGTTCACGCTAATGCACAGATCTATTTCGACGTATCAAAACGTCCTGTTCTGAAAATATAACTGACTGTTTACATCAATTTCGTATATCATAAAAGTAGGGCTGCCACTAACGATTATTTTGGGAATCAAGTAATCTGTCGATTGTTCTGATGATTAATCAATTAATCGGATAATTATAGGGCCCTATGATTTCCGCAATGCTGAAAACGCGGGCGAAATTGCGGAATCCAGTCATAAAAACGGATTTTACTGTATATTTTTGGATGGATAAATCAAAAGTAGGTAAGTACACTTAAATGGAAACATGATATGGACTAGTGCCTGTGAATATGAAGCTGCAAAAATACTATTTAAATATGAATCCTGCATGTTCTGCGTGTCTCTGAATTAATGGCACAGACGTGCAGTTTCGTTTACTACACACACTAACCAGGTTTCCATCCAAGGATTTTTTTTGCGAAAAAATATTTAGCGCTTTAAAATATTTACGATATAGCTGATGGAAATGCCAATTATCGATTAAATTTCTCATGTGTCGACAAAATCTTTTTCCGTTTAACTTTAGCGCATAAATTCCTTATCGATACTTCAAATGTCGCAAAAATTGGTTTGGAAACACTTTTTGTCGAGAAAAGGGGCTTTAACGCAAATAAATGTGGTGTCACATGACAGAATTAGCCTATAGGCAGCGTCCGTGTTCATGGTGTTGCTCGAGTTAAAGCACAGTTTCCCTGTAGTTCAAAAGCGCATTAAATCATATTCATATTATTCAGTTGCATCTAAAATTATTTTATACATGGTAAGAAAAAGACGAGTTACCTCACAAACATACTTATCTTAATTTGATGTTAGTAGGCTAACCTACGTTTACGTTTTTTTTTTTTTTTTACAGTGCACTGTTCAGTTTAAATAGCCCATGCCTTTCAGCTTGACCATCATACCCCCGTGATATTATGCCAAGCACATTTTGTTTTACATGGATATTGGAGCGTGAAGTACAAAAGTTTAAATTAATTCGTTTTGGCTTGTTAGCTTCTTATATTTTTATTCTAGTTTTGTTCTGCATTCTTTCTACCGTTAAATTTAAAGGATTTGTTGTGGAGTGAGGGGAAGTAAAATATTTTTTTTTCATGTTTCTTCAATATGTTTGGCTGACTGTATTTTATTATGACAATGAACAGGCTGCCTTGTCTAGCTTAACTGCGCGCGTGAGGCGCCGGCACGATCGCTTGTTTTTTTTTCCCTCTTGTAAAAGTGGAAACAACTTACACTAGCCAACTCCTTCATTTGTGGTCATATTTAAGAGTAAGAGTAAGACATTATTCAAAACTATTCAAAATATTTCTTTTATTTGTGTACATTCACAATAAAAAACAAAACGTAGGCCTACTTTTGTGAAATAAAAGAAACAAACAGGATGCCGCTTTCTCAAGAGCGCATCGCAAAAATGAACCGAAATTCTGCATATAGGCTGCTAACTGTTGCAGTTTTTTTTCTTTCGTTTTGTTAACTCATTATTTAGAAAAATATATTTTGCATATGGGCCTCTTTCTTTTATGTATAATAGCTTATGTTTTTCTCCGTTTGCAGAAGCGCTGCAGGTGCGCGCATCCTCACATTCATATTTTTTATTCTGCTTTTTGCGTGTATAAAATTAATCCCTGGAAAACAAATTTAGGTATTTTTAATTGGTCAAAGCCATCTATCAATTTAAATGTAATTTAACATAATCTTGTCGGTCAACGGTTAATATGGCTTAACGACCGTCGGTTAGGAGAAATAAAATAACCGAAATGAACATTTCAGTTTCCTATAAACATTAATCAGAAAAATAATAATAATAATACAACTGCACCCGTTTATGATCATTGCTTATCAACAGTGGCCTATCTATATAGTCTATAACAAAGTACAAAAAAAAAAAAAAACAACAACAACTCATGACACTTAATAAAAATTATTTTATGTAGGCCTATACAATTTAATAATAGACTGTTTTGTTTCAAATGGATGAAGAACAGGCTACTAGCCTATCCAATAATTTACGCAATAGGAGAAATTATGTATGGAAACAGCTCAAGGGCAATTTTTTTTTGCGACACACCAAAACTTATGCGACAATTCGTTTTTTTAGGGATGACGTCATCACGCACACCATTTTATCGGTAAAAGGCCAGTTGGATGGAAACAGGCTGTAGACAGCAAATGTCGCAAAGTTTTTTTTTAACGCATATTCTCTTTGTCCATAACAAAACAGCGCAAAATCTGGATGGAAACTTGGTTACTGAAGCGGTGTTTTCAGCCTCTGCCGCCTCAATATATGAGCACATGAAGAGTTTATTTGCAAAAATGGATAACTCCATTTTTTTTAATTTTCAAAAATCATGTTTTTTATTGTTATCATGTTTTTGTGTTTTATTGTGTTAGCTGTATTTCTTAGTTATTTTTTAACCTAATCAAAATAACCCAACTGCAGTTTGATTAAGATTAATTGGAATGCACAATGAAAAAAACATGATTTTTGAAAATTGTTAAAAAACGGAGTTATCTGTTTTTGCAACTGAACTCTTCACATGAACATGATCTCTAGAACTGCTCTGAGTGTCACTTCATGAGCATTTTACCGTTTCTTTTGAGAAAAACTATCATCATATCAAAAGCTAAAAACAGAAACTTGAAGGTCTTCACAGCAACCCGGCAAAATAAAAGTTTCGGTTAACAAAGAAACTTCGACAGAAATCCGAAATATATTACCATATTGACCCAAATATAAGACGACCCTGATTATAAAACGACCCCCGTTTTTCCAGATGTACCTCTTGGAAAAAGGGTTTTTGAAAGCCAAATCTTGTGTTTTACTGAGAAAAAACATTTTTTCTTAAATTATTTTCATATTGCATATTTTTCCTATTTTAATTTTTGTTTTGAAAGTATGATAAATACTTGAAAAATGTACCAACAATCACATTTAAAAATATACACTTTTTGATATACCATAAAAATAACAGATATCCCATCTGAATTATGTAACATTTAGTCTATCCATCTCATAGTAGCCTACCAAAATTTTATTAACAGTAGAAGAGAAATCTTATTGTAGTCTTCAAATCCGGGTACTGTCTAACCTTTTAAAAATCACTTACAGAGGAAGTTTGGTCCCATCAGGCTAACATGACAGTCACGACTCATGCCACTGTAAGCTTTTCTTTTTCTTTTGTTTTCATTCGCGATCTTTACAACACATTACATTATGTGTGGATTTCATGGCACACTCGTTTTATGCGTGTTTGGCGCCACCTATTGTTGTGGGTGTATTATTGACATGTCAAAGTCTAGACCTTGAATATAAGACTACCGCGTTTTTTCAGATGTATTTCCAAGAAAAAAAAAAATCGTCTTATATTTGGGTCAATACGGTACTTAATGTAACGATAGTACTACTACTACTACTACTAGTAAAATTATAATCAAAACATTATTTTTAAGGAGTATTTACCAAAAATATTATTTACCAGAATTTATTTAGGAGAAAAATGTTAATACACAGTATTTCTGAAAAAAACTAATAAATAAAATAATTTTTTTCTTTAATAAAATCAATTCATTGGAGATGCTTTTGATTATTAAAATTTAATGGTACTGTAAGGTCCACGAATTGGCCCAACTGAGGTATCCAATGGTGGATGAAGGTTTTCTGCCCGTTCAGTCTTTTCAGTGCGCAAAGTTAGTAAATTTAGGTTAAATTCAAATCTTACTCCATTTTATGATGACCTTGAATTTAAGTTGAAATGCAAATTGGTTGTTTGTCCATTTCTAATTGTTATTCTGACATTTGATTATTCTATTTAACTCTTTACTTTATATTTACTCCTTCATTAGGAATCTATGTCGCTCAGGGTGCCTCACTTCAGCCATTTTACGTGGGCCCCACGATCACAAACTCACCAGTATGATCATTAGTCAGAGGTTATGACTAACTATTTAATAGATCGCCCATGCTTGCCATTCTTTAAATAATAGTTCTGTTTAGCCCCCTACAGTCACCCATGTAAAAACTTAGTAAAATCTTAAATAATAAGCAGAGGTTATGGTAGTACTATTTATCTAGTCCCCTGATAGTTATATAACTACGTACAACTTAACTAAAGCAGAGGCAATAATCAGAGGTTATGCTAGTACTATGAAATATGTTAATATTTCAGTAGTATTTTTATCTAGCCCCCGATAGTTAGAATAACTACGCACAACTTGAATAAAGCTCAAACAATAATCAGAGATTATGCCAGTACCATATACCTAGCACCCAATATTTAATATAACCAGGGCTTGAAAACGGTTTGAATCGGTTCACTCTGAGCAGAATCAATATTTTAATGTTTTTCCTGCGTTCCTCTGTATTATTATCGTTCTGAAACCGGTTTGAGTAGAAAAAATACCGGTTTTCTTTGCCAACAACACTAATAATAATAATAATAATAATAATAATAATAAAGTACAGCGTTTTCTTTACTCAAAAAGAAAAAACCCCCCCAGAAGATCTGGTAGGCTATCTTAACCTGTTGCACTTGGTCATAACCATACAGCATCATCTTTTCTAGATTTTGGCCAAATGTAGCCTACTAAACAAAATAAAAAATCTGTTAACGCTTTAAAGACATTAAAGTATTTTTTCAAGATATTTAAAAATGTTTGATGCATTGTTAAACAACGTTACTTGTATAAAATTGAGTTTGAGAGAAAAAAAAAATCATCCTCTAAAGTTTAAATAGGAAAGATTTAAATAGGAATGCTCATTTCGGTTAATTTTCCTGACCGACTGTCACGGTGCACACACGAGGGAGGACACAGGAACACGCTGACAAGGACGTAACTCAAATAATAGTCTTTAATTTAGACATCAGGGCAAGACAAGGCAGGACAAGGCAAGGCAGACACAGGAACACCGGGGAGTAACGAGTAGACCAGACGACACGAAACTGAACAGGCATGAACTAATATACACTGGCTAACGAGACAAACACAGCTGAACAGAATAAACCAATAATAATAACATCTGACGAGGACCGGAAACAAACCAAATAAGGGAACACATGACCCACACACACAATAGAACCCTGACACCGACAACCGCTGCTCGTTATCCGAACAATAACCGTTAACTGATAAAATTAGAATAATAAATTAGTATTAAATAAAAATTGAATGGACAAGCGTCTGTGATGATACGTTAAAAATACAAACAAATATTTTATTTTAATGTGCAAACAGCAGCATACAGAGCAGCACTTCTGAGAAAAGAGAAAAACAGAATAATAAATAAAAAAAGAATAAAATAAATAGGTGTACACTAAATACATATAAAATAAATAATTAGCAAATTAAGATGACAAAACTAAAACACACACTTAATCCTTCTATGCGCTTTTAAGAATGGCAGTCATTTTCACGTCAGACATAAACATATTTACAGGCCTAACTCAGTGTACGTGTCTTTTTTTAAAAAAAATTATAAGTAACATGTTGACATACTGTAGGCCTACGGATAGACTGGAGTGCCGCCTGCTAACTGTTAGACCCGCGACAAAAACACATCACAAAAACCACAATTTGAATTACCACAATTTGAATTCTTTCATTAAAACAAAGTAAGTATAGACATGATGTAAATACAGTGGGGAAAAATTATTTGATCCTCTGCGGATTTTGTATGTTTGCCCACTGACAAAGAAATGATCAGTCTATAATTTTAATGGGAGGTTTATTTGAACAGTGAGAGACAGAATAACAAAAAAAGGTAACGCTTTATAAAAACGTTCAGTTGTGAGTCATTTTTAAGTGATTAGTTAATGAACTAATCATTTACAAAACATTCATAAGCAATTAATAAGTGATATACTAATAATCTGTGTATGTTTTGTTAATTCATTTACAAGTCATTTACAAGTAATTAGTTTATGATGAACTAATCATTTACAAAACATGACTATGTGTTCATAGATGATTAACAAGTGATATGTTAATATTTTTGTTTCGTAGATTAAGTTATAAATTATTTACAAGTGATTAGATGATGATGAACTAATCATTTACAAAACATTATACATTCACAAATGATTAAGTAATATGCTAACAATTTACAAATCTGTCAAGTTATCTTTAAAAAATAGCATCATTAAATAATCAAACAGATCCTTAATGTTTAATAGTTACTAGTTAATATATTATTAATCACTTATAAATCATTGAAATGTCAACATTGTACTATTATCTCAATAAACATTATAAATCATTTACAAAGCTTTCTGCATCCCCTAATCTAAAGTGTAAACTACTCATCACTTGTAAATGTGTTGCACATCATTTGCAGATCTTTCTTACCTGTTACAAATGATCTGTAGGTGTATACAAGGCATTTACAACACTTTCTGCATCCCCTAATCTAAAGTGTAAACTACTCATCAGTTGTAAATGTTTTACAAACTTTATGGTTTCCAGTTGTGTGTGCGTAAATATATATACATAGACAAACAACCTGTAAACGGAAGGTTTGTAAAACATTTACAACTGATGAATAGTTTACACTTTAGATTAGGGGATGCAGAAAGTGTTGTAAATGCCTTGCATACACCTACAGATCATTTGTAACAGGTAAACAAGATCTACAAATGATGTGTAACACATTTACAAGTGATGCGTAGTTTACACTTTAGATTAGGGGATGCAGAAAGCTTTGTAAATGATTTATAATGTTTATTTGAGATAATAGTACAATGTCGACATTTCAATGATTTATAATAATAAATATTACATTCATAATATATTAACTAGTAACCTAACCAAACTATTAACCATTAAGGATCTGTTTGATTATTTCATGATGCTATTTTTTAAAGATAACTTATGACAGATTTGTAAATCGTTAGCATATTACTT
>JAFVLL020005275.1:0-11036 GCA_021397915.2 Tor tambroides | reverse complement strand
CTGTAGGTCAGATGAAGGTTAAGGAATGGTACATTGGCTTTCTTCGAGGAAGAGTTGGCTTGGTGCACTGCAAGAACTTGAAGGTCATAACCAAGGATCAAGTCATCGACTTCACTGGAATCAAGCTCACCACGTCAGTCCTCTTGGACAATATGACAATTCCTTTTAAAAAACTCACCTACATGTACTCTGCTATTCAGACCTTGGTCACAGAGCACGTCAAGTGCTGGAGAACCTTTGCTGAGGCTCTCGGTTACTCCGAGGTCTCAGTTGACGCCATCTCCTGGAGACACGCTGACACGGAGGCAGAGAAGGTGGCTTGTGTTCTAGAAAAGCTCAAGGAAGACTGTCATGCAGAAAAGATCAAGAAAAAGTTCCAGCATGAACTTATCATAGTATGCATATTTTATTCTGACATACATTTATCAACAAAATTGAGAGGGAAACGAGTTTTATTAATGATTTATATTCCCCACAGGGGCTGTTAAAGATGGATGTTCAAGGTGTAGTAGCCCATCTCATCCAGGATATAGTGATTCTATCCACAGCAGTCGAGCTGGGAGTGCGATGGCGGGAACTTGCCGAGAAACTCGGGAAGCTCTCCAATGCCCAGATTGCTGCTTATGAGGCACCACACAAAGGGAAAAATGGAGAAGTTAGTACCCAGGTGAGCTAAAATCAAAAACGTATCAGTAAAATCAATCATTAAATACCTTGTTCAATTTATTACCATATTACTCACTTACTATTGACATGATCTACAGAATAAGGTCCCAATCCTAGTCATGCCATTTGACATGATTTTATTAGATTTTGATTTGTTATTTTACTTCATTCAATAGTCAATGTGGAAGCCTGCGTATGACTTCCTGTATTCCTGGAGTAAGCGGTACGGGGACGGCTACAGGGATATGATCCAAGACCTTCACCTGGCCCTGGATAAGATGAAGAGCCCAGTGACCAAGCAGTGGAGACAGATTACTGGAGCTCTCATCACTGTCAACTGCATGGAGGTCCTAAGGGCATCCGCCTTCCTCAGAGATTAGGAGACGACTCTTGGAGCACCTGTACTTCATATTGAGGTGATCCTGCTGAGTTCTTACTGATAGCTGTGCCATATTTTTGACGTGATAAATATCGACTTTAGGTGGCATCTACCCTGCTATTTGAAAAATACTGAATATTTGTTACTGTATACCTGTCTGTATATTATATGTGTTGTATTCATATGGAATTCACTGTGACAATGAAATTTTAAAAGACTCAGAGTTGTTACTAAGTCCCTTATGCAATGTTAAAGCTTTTAAGGGTAGTTGGTGGAAAGAGAAATAGGAGATCTGTTCATTAATTGTAATAGAGATGGAATATGAAACATTTTCATTTTAGATGAACTGCCTCAAGTTTACCTCCTTTCTTTGTTTTAGTTAAGCAGTTTTGCTTGAACTGTCAGTGTCTGTATCAGTACGTTTTAATATTTGCAGCTGTATGCGGAATATTAGGTATAAGTGTTACATGCATTCAGGCCCTCTTGGAATGTGATTCATTATTCGTCCGTGTCAGTGTATATTGATAATTTCGCTATCCAAGGATGTACCGTTATAGTAGGTTTAACATCTAACGTCATATCTTTTTATGATACTGGAAAATTGTATTGATCTCTTTTTATATTTTGTGTATTTCTAGTTGTCATTTTAAATGTACTAACTACAGTGTTTAAGAGTGAGGGTCCTTGTATAATTGCAAACCTTTCCTGTGTTAGTAGAGTCTTTAAAAATCTATTTTGTATTGCTGTATTTTTTTAATGCTAATACACTTTGAGATTTGTCATAATACTATAAATGTAACCATTTATGTCATGAAGGAGCTCTATAATAGAGGGCAAAGATAATAATAAAAATGTTTTTAAGTATTTTACTCTTGAAATTACTTCAGTAAATGTTGTTTAAAGGGGACCTATTATGCAAAAATCACTTTTATAAGCTGTTTGAACACAGTTGTGTGGCTGCAGTGTGTGAAAACAACCAGCATATAATGTTAAAAATCCACCCACTCATTTTTTAATAAAACCAATAAATCATAAACAGTCTCTCCAAACAAGCTGTTTCAGATTCTCCCTCTGTGTATGTCACTGAGGGGAAAAAGTCCTGCCCATTTGTGACGCTCTCTGCCCTATTAGCATAAACACAGCCCTGAGTGAGAAGCTGCGGTCTGCCATTACTCCACACATGACTCTATTGAGTAGTGCAGTGATGTGCAACTCAGCCTCAAATCTATCACTTCCTTTCGATGATTTAAAAATGATGCCATAATGTGGACACCAGTGGATTCTCTAGTGACCTTAATGTCACAGCCTCATTTACAATACAGGATATTCTTAAAGCTCATTAGCCTTCAGCTTTGCTAGACCATCTCAACTGCTTAAAAAGGACGTACAGTTTGTTGCTTAGAGATCTCAAGTGCTCTCAGTCTCACACAAGCATAGTGTGAGACTCATTCAACCTTCCCTAAACATGCTTGCACATCAAAATGTCCTTAACTCTTTCCTGTGGTATCTATTGCTTATTTAACTTGCGTGTTTACCTAGGCCTTATCCTGCTAAGAGTTTCATTGTTCAGTGTCACTCTCTAAAAGTTTGGTTAAGCTGTATTTGGCCTTTTACCAAGTCATGATTATGTAGTACTAGTAAGTGTAAAAGCCCAGGAAAGGATAAGTATGCTACAGAAATGGGCCACCATAGTCAATCTTCAAGAAATAGGTGATTTTTGCCTTAAAGTGATAGTTAACCCAAAAATAAATATTATCATCATTTACTAAACAGGGCAAATTAGCGTTAGAGCACAATTCCATAAAAACGCCGATGGGAGGGGAAAATTCTGCATGTGATTTACTGACAATGCGCACATTAAAGAACACAGACGCAGCCAGATCATTTCCATAATGACCAGCGCAATCTACCAAGAGCAGTGCAAATTGCCACCTGCTTTGACATGCTTTTTTGGGCATTAAATAATGGCGCAAATACCAGTAATTTGATGAGCGCAAACGTTAGTAAATTACACTGCATGATTCATTTTAATATGGTCCACCCATAAATTTTGCATCTGAAAGGGAAACCCCTACAAATGCATATTCAATAAGATCAGGTGCAAAAATAACTCTGTCTATGCCTTTTCAGCGCTAATTCTTCACTGCGCGTCTTGACTCTTTAGTAAATCCTGACAGTACTATTTTAATGCCAAAAGATGGTTTGCGCTGGCACAAGCTGTTGGTAAATCTGGCCTAAAGTCTAGAATGAAGCTTGCATGATGACACAGAATTCTCATATTTGGATGAACTATCCCTCTCTTTGATTATTATTGGCCGATTACAAACCATCCCTATGATATTAATGTGACTGATGTCCAAATCTCTGGACTTAATTGAGTGGTCTTCAGTCCCACAGCCCACAAGGACTGTTAGTGTGTTATTTTAGGTAACACTGACCCAGTCCCAATCTCAGCTTGCCATGAGGAAGGACTAGAGCTCTCTGATTGGTTATCTAGAGTGAAGTTTGCAAACTGAAGACTAAATTAAAGTTCAAGTAGCACTGACCCAAATAAAAGACAGAGGTTTCTTGAAAAAAGTTCTGTGTAATAAAGAGATAGTTGACCCAAAAATTAAAATTCTGTCATTGTGTACTCTCCCTCATGTCGTTCGAAGCCTGTATGACTTTGTTTCTTCTATAGAACACAAAAAAAGATATTTTGAAGAATGATGGTATCCAAACATTCTTGGGACCCATTGTCCATAGCAAGGAGAAAAAAATACTATGGAAGTCAATGGGACCAGAACTATTTGGTTACCAACATTCTTTAAAATAATGAAACAATGTAGAAAATAATGAAGAAAAAGAAATGCATACTGGTTTGTAATGACATGATGGTGATTAAATGATGAAAGAATTAATTATTATTGGATGGGCTATCCATTTAAAGTTTCACTGTCAATTTCTCAGTTTTATTGTAATTCATGATATTCTTGTCATTTGTGACCCTGGACCACAAAACCAGTCTTAAGTCGCTGGGGTATATTTGTAGCAATAGCCAAAAATACATTGTATGGGTGAAAATTATCCATTTTTCTTTTATGCCAAAAATCATTAGGATATTAAGTAGAGATCATGTTCCATGAAGATATTTTGTAAATTTCTTACTGTAAATATATCAAAACTTCATTTTTGATTAGTAATACGCATTGCTAAGAACTTCATTTGGACAACTTTAAAGGCGATTTTCTCAATATTTTGATTTTTTTGCACTCTCAAATTCCAGATTTTTAAATAGTTGTATCTCGGCCAAATATTGTCCTGTCCCAACAAACCATACATCAATGGAAAGCTTATTTATTCAGCTTTCATGTGATGTATAAATCTCAATTTTGAAAAATTGACACTTAAGACTGGTTTTGTGGTCCAGGGTCACATTTATTGCACCTTTGATTTATCACACCTATTTTTATGACTTCTCTTTATTCCAGGACTAATTTTATACATAAGATTCATTCCAAACGATTCAGTCTGCTTTTGGATCATTTTGTCTAGAAATAGGCTTATTCCATTTCTGTCGGCATTCACTGTTATTTGCACTAGGGCAACTGTATAGTATAGATCTGTTATTATGCCATTTTTTAAGTTTAGAGCAGTTTTTAAAATCTTAATGTGATAAAGAAGCTTGCCTGGACACGACTTGGACGTTCAAATGAAAGCATTCCAAGAGACACAATCGATGGGTGTTGCTTTTCCTCGTGTGCTGCGCCTATTTGTAAATGACTGATAATAATACACTATATTTGGACACCAACATTGTGCCAAAAACCTTAGTGACGTTCTGATTTTAGCCTTTTTACCTTTAATGTGTAGTTGTACACATATTAACTCAAGCAGATCTACAAAAGAGCGGGAGGCCCAGTTAAGGCTTGATAAAGCTGAGTGTTTTTCAGAGCAAGAGAGATGAAAAATAGCCAATAACTTACTAGAGAGTTCCTTTGCCTTGCCAAATATCATTAACTGCTCTTTGAGTTTTTGGTGAAAAGCCATAGCCGTTGTTTTCATACTGTATGGTGTTACATCATAGCGTCTGGTATGTGAAGAAATGGTACGTTTTACCTCACAAAGCAGCTAAGAAATTCTCAAGGACTGGTTTGTTCCATTCTGCAAGCAGCTCAGCTTTGGCATCCATTGTGCAATAGAGCAAAGCCAATTCAGCTTTAAGAATTAAGGTCATTACCTACAATGAAATGGGGTGGAATAAAAGTCTTTTATGGAGTTTTAGGTGTTCTGTTAAGATGAATATGATTTTGTTAGCACAGATGAGTTTAATGTGTGAATGCCTTAAGATTAGGTCTTTGTGATAATGGTTTTAGTTCAGTAAGCTCCATCGAGTGTTTACAGCTCTCCCTGAGAATAAAAAGAAAAAGACTATCACATTATGACTGAAAACTTACTGAAATACTTGCCACCCAAAAACAACCCTATTTTGCAATGTACAGTACTCATAACAACTGTAGTGAGGCTAATTGTTAATGTTCTGAGTCACAATGATACTCTGAGATCACATGGTAGAAGTCTAACCTACTTTTCATGTCCATATTTATTTGTATCATTCTGTAGGGGGTTTTGATCAGAGATAATGTCGTAGTTTGATCACAATAAATCAGTGTTTCTCAAGGGGGACTCAAGATGATTTAAAATAATTTAAAACAAGACAAAACATCCATTAAAATAAGTTTCTCTAGACCTTTTTTCTTACTGGTACAGTACCTGATCCCCAGTGAAATATTATTGATAAATCATTATGTGGCAATGAAGATAGTACACTGACCTGAAAATTATTTTTTTCTGATACTATTTCAGCAATGTTTTCTGTCAGTTCTTTAGATTTGTACAGTAATTAGCAAAGGTTTTGCAAATAAATCACTCTTTTGATCTAATCAGTCAAATTAATTTGCAAAAGGGACTGAAATTTTTTGAGTAATTCAGTTTGATTCATTCAGACAGACAGTTCACTCGTGTACCGAATCATTTGCAGTGTTTTCTCACGCCTAAATAGCAGCTGGATGAGGTGAAAATTTACCCACAATCTATTGTAGAAAACAAAACTTGAAAATGTCTTCTATCACTTGTAAACAATGGAGTAGCTCTTTGTTTTGCATGCAGCATATGAATCACTACAGGTAAAGATGATTTACATCTATTTACAATATATCCAAAACAGTATAATATAGGCTCTTATAATTTCGGTGCCCCAGTACTGATGTGAGGCTAGAAACGCTAGAAAAATCAAGATTTTAAGATTTTAGATTTTATTTAAATTCACTCCTTCAACAACTTTCTTGAAAGTCTTTGATGTATGAGGAAGCCTGTTTTTGAAGATGTGATTTCTGGAAAGTACTGGACCTAGAAAATTAATATAAATGGGTGCAGTCGTAAAGCTCCATGGGCATTTTCATAATGAATATACAGTATTCTAGTTATTTCAAGCTCTAAAATATTTCATGGGGTAGCAATTATGAGTACAAAGTATTTATAAATCCTTATCCTCAATCCTTATCAAGTAGATCACATAAACTAGAAAAGTCATGGCAGAGTAATATAACAGTGAAACAAAGGGTAAAAAAACATGCTGAAATGAGAGTTTACTCTCCATGCTGAGTACTGTGTGGGCAAGATGTGCTGCATGTCCATCCAGTACAGAACTTGCAGGGCACCACAGTGCCTGTGACACCACACGTTAATGAGAAAAACAAGGGTAATGACCGGAAAACATACTGGCTTCACACTTCAGAGGCACAAAGAGGGAAAACAGCAGGCTTCACATTGCACTGCTTCAACACAGTGACCTCCAGCGTAGTGCAGTTTCTTTTCTAAATGCGGCTAGCAGGTCACAGTAAAGTAAAATCAAAACATTTCCAAGCAGTAAAAAGCTAAAATTGCATCCCGAGAAACCAATTAAAGGAAGAGTTCACCCAAAAATGAACATTTTGTCATCATTTCCTCACCCTCATGTCGTTCCAAACCTGTATAAGTTTCTTTCTTATGCTGAACTCAAAAGAAGATATTTTGAAGAACCAAACAGTTGTTGGTAGGGAAAGAAATACTATGGAAGTCAATGGGGACCATCAACTTCTTGATTACTAGCATTTTTCAAAATATCTTCTTTTATGTTCAACATAAGAAAGAAACTCATACAGGTTTGGAACGACATGAGGGTAAGTAAATGATGACAACATTTTTGGGAGAACTATCCCTTTAAGAAGCATAAGGAAAAAAGAGAGAGACTTTCAGTATTAAATATACAGAATGAGAGTATATGGACAGCATTTGTTTTATATTACACAAAAATGGTAACATAACCTGGTTTTATTCAAGTAAATTTTTTCATTACTGAATCAACCTCAATACATTCATTTATACAAACAAAACACACTTTGATGGGTTAAATCAGGTATTAAATAGCTAACATAACATGATTTATAGTGTAGAACTACTTTAATAACTTAACCAGCTACCTTTTCAGTTTGCTTATTTGGTCTTAAAAATACAGTGGGACAATTTAACACTTTTTAATGAAGGTTTCAGGCAGAGAGATCTCATCCTGTGCTGTATATCTCAGAGAGTGTGTGAGAAGTGCCTGGAGGTAAATCAGCACACAGCGGTCATACTCAACAGTATCACAGCCCCTGTTTTCACAAGCACCGAGGCACATCGAACTGAGATTAATGAGATGTGACTGCCTTTGTCATAGGACCCTTTCACCGGATCACATGCAGAGGGTGGCCGAGCAGTGTCACACTCACTGAGGGGGATCTGAGCACATCAGTGTGGATAGCAGGCCATGTATCTGGAGTTTATGTAATGATGAAAGATAAAAATAGATCCCTTTCTCCCCACTGAGCTATTTTAGAGTCATGGCCGTCATAATACATTTGTTAAACTACATTTATATTAAATTTGTCAGATATAAACAGTGAGGATGTCACCTCCGTCGGATATATGTTGCCATTAATGTTTAAATATTTAGACTTAAATGGATAGTCCACCCAAAAATGAAAATTCTGTCATCATTTACTCTCATCGTTTACACTCACACGCTTAAAAATAAAGGTTCTTCATTAGCGTCAATGGTTCTATGAAGAACCTTTAACATCCATGGAACCTTTCAAATGCAGAAAAGGTTCTTTAGATTTTTTAAATGTTCTTCAAAATTGTTCTTTGGGGAACCAAATATGGTTCTTCCATGGCATCACTGCAAAAACACCCTTTTACAACCTTTATTTTTAAGAGTGCATGTTTTTCCAAACCTGCATGACTTAATTTCTTCTGTGGAACAAAAGAAGATATTTTGAAGAATGTTGGTTACTAAATGGTTTCGGGTCCCTTTGACTTGGAAGTCAGTGAGACCCAAAACTGTTTAGTTACCAACATTCTTCAAAATATCTTCTTATGTGTTTCACGAAAGAAAGAAATGCAGACAGGTTTGAAATTGGTGTCATTTTCATTGTGTTCAGTTCCTGTTTTACCTGCCTTTGTTATAGTTAGTTTTCCTTTGTTCTCTTTTTCTTGCCACTAGTTTGTTATTCATTAATTAGATCAAACCTGTTTGCATTCTGTTTGTAATCTTGTGTATATACGCTCTTCAGTTCCTTCATTCTACTTTTAACCTTCCTAGTCTACCTTCATCCTCTTTGGACCCATAATGTGACAGAAATGACATGAGGATGAGTAAATGATTTTCATCATTGCATTCAACATGCATTTATATGCAACAAATGACAAGAGCTGCACAGAGATTTAATTTGGACTTATTTTAGGTTGTATATGTTACAATACTTGCAAAACTGAAATCAGAGTTTAAACTTAAACTAAACACTAGAATGTGTAACAGAAGATCTGTAATAGCCAGTTGGCGAGGTGAGAGAGGGATTTTCTGCCTTTGACTCATTCTCACAGTGCGAGGAATGATGCCTGGAGGAGCATGTGCACCAAGCGAGCGCTTGTTTGGAGTTTGCTGGTCCTCTCTGTCTTTCATATGGGACTCGGGGTGTCCTGCATCTCTCTGGGTGTGCTGGGGATCACACAAGCCCGCAGGCTACAGAAAAGCCAAACCTACTTCTCCACACCGATATGGAGCGGAGTGTGTGTAAGTAAGAGATCTTCTGCATGAGACTTATATACTATATTAATATATTTATCAGCAAAAATGAATAATTAAAATCTTATATTTAAAATGCAGATAAAATGGTAAATTCTTACCTTATTAATAAAGCTGCTGATTTTTACTCTGCTTATCAATTAAAGAAATTTCTACCACTTTTTTCTCTTAAACCTGACAAGATTTAAGTAATGCATGTCACCTTTTATTATATTATATTACATTATATTAAAATCTGCAACCCTAGGTAAATATCAGTTAAAGAAATTACGGTATTTAACTGTAAATTTAAGTTAAAACCGTAAAACTTAAAACATTGTTACCGTATTTTTACGGTAGAATTCCGGCAACCACAGCTGCCAGTTTTTTACCGTAAATTTTACGGATTTTTTTTTACAATGTAGGACAAGCGCTTTGGAGAATGGATGGATAAATATGATGTTATATTTTTCTGTCAAAGATTTTGTTGAATTTATTTGTTCAATTATTGTTAATCAGTTATTCAATTATAATCCATTCACATAACCTATGTCTTAAAGAAGGTATTATATTAATTATTATATTATATTATATTTGTATGATTTTGAAGTATTGCATTTAAACACTTTTAAGTTTTTTTAAACACATAGTTCAAAAACAGTTAATCAGCATGACTTCTTATATTATAATATCCAATGTGAAATAATACTCATAATGTGCAATATGAAAATTGCTTTTTTTAAATAACACTTTAAATATGGTTTAACTCAAATACATTTGACAGTAATTATTCTTATTGAGCCAGGATTAATGAGGGTGATTTTTACCTTCACAATATGCAGCTAAAATATGATATCCAGAATGTTTAATTTGAAATTGTACTAGAATTTGATTTAGATTTAGTAACACATCTCTGTTTTTCAGTTTCTTGTCTGTGGACTATGTGGGATACTGTGTGCGAAGAAAAGAACTGGATTGACTGTAAGAGTATAGTGACACAAGGCGCAACAATATAAATACTTCTTATCTAATCTATAAACCCATTCACAGAGATAACAGTCATTGTAAGCCACTGACACCGGCTTGTAAACATTGTCTTTAATCCCTGTTTTGCCACTCTTGTGATACTATCATGCAATAAGAGACTGTTTTATTTAGTTGTTAATGCTGCCTAATTACTGTTATCTCATACCCGTTTTGTCCTGCCTCTCATCACAGATGATCCTGTTTTCAGCTTGTTGCATTTGTGGACTTATTGGGGGAATTCTCAACGTCCAGTTTGTGCGTGCAATGGTGAAACGGGCAAACAACCTGTATTCTCTGCACCTGGCCTTCTTCTGCCTGGCCAGCCTGGGCATCTTGGGCTGCACCCTCTCCACCTGGCTTACCTGCAGACTCGCCAGCTGTGAACAGAAAAGACTGTTTCTGGAAAGAGATCTGTCGCTGCAACATTCTGTGGAGATGGGCGAGAAGGTGACGGCGACGTGTGGATGAACTATCTAGGGATTGTGAGATCTATTTTACTTTTATTAAAAATGTAAAAGTGTAAATTAGGTTTGTAGAATTGCTTAGTTTAAGTCATGATAATTTGTCTCTTATGAGATAGCAGGTATTCTGTTTCATGTCACTGTTAAAGCTACAGTATATAAAAATAAATCCTGGAATATGATCATTCTAAAGGATTTGTTTTGTGCCATAAATGATATCTTTGTTGAGTTAGTCTACAGGTGCATCTCAATAAATTAGAATGTCGTGAAAAAGTTCATTTTTTCTCGTAACTTATTTCAAAAAGTGAAACTTTCATATATTTTAGATTCATTGCATGTAAAGTAAAACATTTCAAAAGTTTTTTTGTTTTAATTTTGATGA
>JAFVLL020005273.1:0-52329 GCA_021397915.2 Tor tambroides | reverse complement strand
CATTTGTGTGTATTGAAGTAAAAGTTATTATAAGGATTTTGAGCTTTACTCGCTTTTTTAAACACACTGCTATTATTTTGAACACAACTGTACATTCAAAAAATCTTCCAATTTTGTGGACATCCACACAAAGACCAGTCACTAGTCAGGTGGCTATAATTACACACAAAATTGAGAGGCCACACAATATTCAACCCCTGGATTTACAAAAATCCTTTTAATTTAGTGCATTTCAGCATTGCATCAGCTACTGATAAACTCATTAATTTGTATTTGAATTAGTGCTGCATAGGTTATTTAAACATGTCGCTGAACGTTAAATGACGTGTAGGCCAAGTATGGTAACCCATGTATTTAACCCATCCAAGTACACATACACAGCAGTGAGTAGTGAACACACACACCTTGCCATTTTTGCTGTGGCTCCTGGGGAGCAGTTGGGGGTTAGGTGCATGCCTTGCTCAAGGGCACCTCAGTTGTGGGTATTGAGAGTGGAAGAGAGCCCCCACCTTTCCTACCAGTACTGAGTATCGAACCCGCAACCTTCAGATTACAACTCCGATTCCCTAACCATTAGACCACAAATACCCCCAAGCCTTCCCTTTAGAAGGCTTTCATCTTTCAAACACATTAAAGTGCACACAGTCATGTTATTTGTTATTTACATGTTATGTAGGGATTCCAGAACTTATTTTTCTTATATTTTCTTACATTTTAACGTAGTAACTTATTTATTAAGTAACATATTTGCATACTCATGGTTCTCTGACTTTAGTTAATTGTCACATGACAGGTAAACAAAATATTTAATGTTTATTCAGTGTTTTGTTTGCTGTTATTTTAAAATGATTAATCTTCATTTTTATGATTTAATTAATCATTTGGCTTTTTATTAAATTCACGTCTAGTTCAAATGTCCTAGATAACAAAAAGTAAGCACTTAAAACTGTTTTATTGAGTTTTTTATCTACTAAAAGGTTTATTTATTTATTTATTTTTAAAGAGAACTGAATATGTTGTTAAACAACAGTGCAAACAATTGAATGCACTATAATTTTATCCCTCACAGCCTCGTTTTCATTCCTGTCAAAAATGAAATAACACTCTATCCTGATTAAGGTCTATAGGCATACTAATCAGTAATTAATTAAATGTTGTATTAACTCCTACCACAAGATGGCCCTAGTAGGGCGTACATGCTCAGCCAGCTGTGTATAATATTAACATATATAAATATATATATCAAATATAGATTTTTAATAAAATATCCCTTTAAAAACAATTTAACACAGTCTGCAAACACTCTTTCTGATGTACCTGATTTTTTTAAAGCTATATAAATGTTGGATTTTATTCTATAGACAAATTGGCATAATTCCACTATGATGAAATGTATTAAATTCATCATAAACAAACCCTCACAACAAAGAAATTGAATAATAATAAACCTTTGCATCACATGATGTTGTACATTTATTCATGGCATGTAGTGCCCTACATAATATGCATTCAAATGGTCTGTTTCCCCCTGGGAGCTGTTGTTTTCATGTGCTCTTTCTGTCTTCCTCTCGCTCTCTTTTTAATCCCTCACTCTACAGCCTGTCTTTGCAGTCTATTCATTCACTGGAAATAATATGGTTTTAATTCCTTGCATTGGCTTGGCGTGAAGCACATACGTCATATCCCCAATCCCTCCTCCTCCTCTTCTTCACTGGATTCGTTCCCTGAGGATCAAAGTTTTTGTGCTGTTCCAGCCTGAACTCCATTCTGATCTGATCTGAAATCATGGGAAACAAGTTCACCATGTAATCTTCTGTGGTAAAAAAAAGTATTAATTCATGATGTCTGTGATTAAGTTGAAGAAATCATGGTTAAACTCCTATTCTATCGGCGTTGAAAGCTCTGTAATAAGCTGAAGGCTGTCTTTTATTTCAGCGTTTTGACACTTTTAGATATTTGCTCTGATTGTATTCTTCTGTTGACAGGATATTCAATATTCACTGAATCTGGAGAAACATATTTTTACAAGCTCGTAAAGTCATCTTCTTAAGTCTTGTTCAACATTTGTACTTATCTGGTTGCACGTTCTGAGTGAATTTCATTTGTGGTTGATCTTTTAATCTGTTTCTATACTGAAACAGAATTCGGTAGAAAGAAGTAGATTTTTCGTGCTGACCACATTTGTGTTCGTACTCTGATTACTGTATGTTTGTTTTTCTGTTCACATGCACATACTGTATAATATGAGAATACAGTGTTTGACATTAAACCGTGTGTTCTTGTCATGCCAAGTAACAAATCACAGACCTGCTGCACATGTGGACATGTGAAATTGAAATATGCAGGGAAAAAATGATTAAAAATGTTTAATCCACGTGCCTGAGTGAATCATAAACAAAAGGATTAAGCTAACCTTGTTGAGAAAATACAATTTCATTAATGGAGGCTGGCTCAGACAACAGCCAAGCTAGTCACTTGTAAAATTAACCCAAGCTAAGAAATCGTTACACATCATCAGCTCTCTATTTCTCTTTATATTAACAGACGAAAACATGGACGGGCAGTTTCACATTTAAAAAGTTACCAGATTGGGGATCTATGGTATGTGACACATAAAAATTTAGAGCAATTGAGACTCCTTTTTCTTTGAGGAATCTGTGGTGCACATTGTCCACTTGTCATTGTGACATAGACTTTAAAAATATTTAATACAAAATACATTTTCTCAAAGACTCCAGAGTTCTTATTACAGTGTAAATTCATTCTACTCAATTATACTTTTTTTTTGTCTCTGGTTGGCTGCTTAAGATTTGATTTTATTACATCATTACATTGAATTGGCTCAAGTTATTATTTATATTAATATTTACATTTAGTCAGTTAGCAGACGCTTTTATCCAAAGCGACTTACAAATGAGGGAAATAGAATCAATCAAACCAGCAAAAGAGCAATTTTATGTTAGTTCTGTGACTAGTCCCAGTTAGTCTAATGCAGTACACATAGCAAGGTGGGGTTTTTTTTGTAATAATAACAAAGAAAACAAGTAAACATAATAGAAAAGGAATAGAGAATGCTAGTATAGAGGGTCAATTTTATTTTTAAATAAACAAAAAGAACACAAGCAGATCGAATAGAAATCGAATAGAGAGTGCTTATGCTAGAGGGTCAAGTTTTTTTTAATAATAAATCAAAGAAAACAAGTAGAATAGAAATAGAATAGAGAGTGCAAGTGTTAGTGTAAACAATAGAAAAAGAATAGAGAATGCTAGTGTTAGAGGGTCAATTTTATTTTTAAATAAACAAAAAGAACAAGCAGATCGAATAGAAATCAAATAGAGAGTGCTTATGCTAGAGGGTCAAGTTTTTTTAATAAAAATAAAAGAAAACAAGTAGAATAGAAATAGAATAGAGAGTGAAAGTATTAGTGGGTTAAGGTGTTTTATATATATTATAGAAGAAAACAAGTAAATAGGATAGAATAGAAATAGAATAGAAAGTGTTAGTTTTAGAGCATCATTTTTTATAATAAATAAAAATAAAAAAGTAGTTAGAATGGACATAGAGAGTGATTTTTTTTGTAATAATAACAAATAAAAAGAAAACAAGCAGATGGAATAGAAATAGAATAGAGAGTGCTAGTGTTAGAGGGTCAAGTGTAGATGGAAGAGAGATGTGTTTTTAGCCGTTTCTTGAAGATGGCTAAAGACTCAATCAAATTGGGCATATAAATGAAATTATTGTGTATCTCTTTTTTTTTTTCCTCCATTCACATTTGTTTCTTCCTGCTGAGAATGAATGGACAGTGTTATTATTCACTAAAACTATTAAAAATTATTTTTGGTAATTGAAATAAAGCTAAAATAAAATATTGGATGAAGAAAGACAAAAAACCTAAAAGAAACCTAGAAATGTTCAAATAAATATTAATTAGAGATACTACAACTGAAATAAAATTAAATTAAAGCTACATATAAAAATTGAGACAATAATAAAAATGACAAAATCAATTTCTAAATTGTAAATTAAAATGAAAACTGAAAAGCTAATTCAAAACATTAATAAATACTATAAAAATATATAGATAGTATTTAAATAATCCACTAACAGTGTTAATTAATTCTTGATATCCTGGTCTTTTTTAAGGTCAGATCAAATTGCTACAAAAGTCATGTAGGCAATATGCATATATCCCTTTTCATTCCACAATATAGTTAATATGACTTTAGCGCTTTAAATGACTGAGAACACAGCGCTCTCTAAAGAGCAATGACGCACACTTCAGTAATCCAGATTACACTATGTCCATAGTCCTTTAAAATACAATTTCTTAAAAAAAAAACACCAAAAATGCTTTTTGACTGTTTTGTCTAATTGTTCAAACATTTATTTAATGTTTATGAACACACAGTAGAACAAATCCCCAATATCCCAATATGTTTTGTGCTAAATGGTGCTTGCCTTCATCATTTTTCAACTGGTGTTGTGTTGACTGTCACTCATTGCGAAAACACTGCCAGCATGAACTGCCAGTTCTGTTATGACAGACTGCTTGTCATTTACATTTGCGTAATGATTGCATAATCTGCTTCAAATGTTGTTTAATCAAATAAAAAATACATGACTTCTGGCAGCCATTTTGACCTTTCCCTCTGCTCTTGAACCTTTGGACATCTGATCGTAAGCTTGTGACTGATTACTCTGGATTGCAAGGCAGCGGATCAGACACTCTTGATTTCAGTACAATGTGTTACATGTTATAAACTGACTACATATCAAAGAACCATTTGTATCTCAGAGTGACATCACATGTGTGATTTATTATTTCACTTGCCTGGACCTCAAAGCAAATCCACTTGGATTTCACAAAGATGTGGACCATTCGTGTTAGGAGACAGGAGATATTTTGAAGAGTCTTTCCTTTTTGTTTGGTACAAGTATTCCAAGTATGAAAATAGATTTGAAAAGTTTGGATAATGAAATCCCATGTTTATGCCAGTTATGCATTGGTTTACCTCTGTAAAACCACTGTAAATACCAGTGGTATGTTTCAAAATTGCTAATGAGTTTTGTGACTTGGCTGCCCTCCACAAATTTGCTGCATTTTTAGATGACATCTGGAATGATGATTTAGGTGTTTTATTTTTAAAAGCATTCTTTCCATGCACCAAAATCTTTTTAGTGGTATGCAAATAAGTGGCCAAAATTAATCGTTTGTAAAGTATGCTTTTAGTTTCTTTGTTCTTTGAGTTGTGTGGATTTCTGAATGCAGGATCATTAAAATATTAGAAATAAGCAGTCATATCTAAGTAATATAAATATCAATAAAGCTAAAGCCATCTCTTATGTCAGCAGTGATTTGTGACCTCAAAGAAAAAAGGAAAAAAAACTAATACACTAATGGGGCCATATAAAATACAAATTAAGAAATAGTGAAGATGTAAACCATCTTGGGTTGTTATTTTAAGTACAAATGTAAAAATAATAGCATTTAAAAAATCCATAGAGATGCTGACCAGTGTAAGATTTGCTTTTTGGGAAGTTTGGGAATGAACATCTTCGCAGTTCTCCAGTTCACTAAAATGTTCAGTTGTCCAGAGAACCCAGTTAAGACATAATAAAGAGTAGCCACCGATGTTTATTTCACTGTTGTGCATCTTGGCTGAGATATATACATCAAATGTTGCTGACAAGACATCCACTGAACATCATTCACAGGTTAATGAAAGTGCACTTGAGGAAGTCAAGCTTAAAGTGGACACAAAAAGACTAATTAGGTTGTAGCATTACACGCGACACATGAACCACTGCCGAGACATTATGTGTCAGACTACACAGTTGTACATATCTATCATTTGTTCATTAGCATGTCACATACACAAACATTGTGGTACAGAAAAGTATATCTCTGTATTCTGTTTACTTCTATCTGTCCTACTTCTATCTATCCACTAAAATTCTTTAGTTAACTTGTTTTGCACTTCATTCAGCATATTATATACTTTTTATTGTGTATTTACGAAGATGTTAAATAAGTACTGAGTATTTGTTTTTTAGTACAAATGTGTAAAAAGAGTGACCTTTTGTCTGTTTGTCTTTACATGCATTGTAGTCTGTAAAAAAATAAAATTCTGAAAAAAAGCTAGAAATATGCACATTTTATGCAATTTCTAGCAAAATTATTTGGCATTGCATGCTACTTTGGCTTGTGAAATTCAGCCTTTTCATTGAACATTACCATCTATGTATGTAGTAATGATATTTCTGTTATGCACAAAATGAAACTACAAATATTTCTAATACTTTTAATTAAAAACACGAAACACATTTTTATGTTACCTGACAATTTTTTTTTTTTTTCTTTATAGTCTATAAAATACCAACATAAAAATGATTTGGCATTCATTTATTATTTTTCAGATGCCAGAATGATTCATGTTAAAACAGAGTCAGAATCTGCAGAGGGAAAACGAGATCACCAGTCTTAACATTTCCAATCGAGTCTCGTGCATAATCTTTTTCTTTTGACTAATCTTGTGCACTGGGGAATGTGTTTTCATGAAAAGCACCGTTGTTTCTGGGATTAGAAAATGTTGCTTGCCTAATTCTGTCTCATAAGCTTGATGTAGACCTTTATCTCATAGCAAATGATTTCCCTATGTGCAAAATAAAGCACACTTTATTTCCTGGGTGTGCCAAATTGTACATTCTGGTTAACATGAAATAAATTAATATACTGTAGAGATAGTAAAAAGTATTGCACTTTTAAAGCTAGCAGTAAATTCATTTGTTTATTTTTTTTTGTAGTAGCTACATTTTCACTAATTGTAACATTTAAAAGCCAGCTTTAATGTACAGTGTAACGGCACTTATATGCAATGAAATATCTTGAAAGTTCACCCACAACCTCAAAAAATAGGTTACATGGTTCCTGGTTGTGTTTCCTTTCAGAACTGCATATATGGAAGCAGCTTAATCCTTATTAAATGATGGCCACAAATTCTCTTCTTAAATGTGCTTTGCAACGATACGGATAAAATTGGACCCAGTTCTGTAACATTTCCATTAGGAGCAGCTTATGTGCTTTGTCAAAATATCAGTTTAGAAATTTTATTACTTGCTGAAATCTTCTATATTAAATATAAAAGACCAAACTACCACAAACACAGACTCCACTCTCATGTCCACAAACACTCCACAAAAATACAGCAAGGATGACCTAAGCACACAATTCCAATAAGCAAGTGTCATACCTGTTAGAAACTACCAGGACATTAACTGTTATCACATTCTTAGTTTATTTGGTCTTGTTCTCAATAGCAGAAGTCTCAATCTTTTGTCCAGTGAGCAACTGCCAGATTCCTCCTCTGTAGTTCTCATTTCCAAGGGAGTAAACAAAGACGTTGAAAGTAGGTGATGTCTTAGCCAAAATGGGTGCAATCTGTAAGAATATGTTCAGAACAGATTCATTTTATGCACACAGTATTGAATAAATAGTTTAACAGAAATTGTATGTATCAGTTACTGTGTTTACACTACAGTCTCCAAATTTATTTGATCAAATATCCAGTAAAATTTAAAACAAATAGTTTCTCTTTGAATTTGTTTTAAAATGTAATGTATTCTTGTAATAGCAAAGCTGAATTTTCAGCCATCAGTGTCACATGATCCTTCAGAAATCATTCATGTTGATTTGGTGCTCAAGTAACAGGGAAAAAAAAACCTTTTTGGTCTATATATTTGGACACATGCACAATTTTGATTATTTTAGCTGCTGACCAAAACATATTCAAGTTGTATCATGAATATGGGCTTAAAGTGCACACTCTGAGTTTTAATTTGAGGGTATTCTCATCCAAAGTGGAGGAAAGATTAAGGAATTACAACGGACCATATGTAATTGGACAGTTGACTCAAAAGCTGTTTCATGGACAGATGTGGGCTATTCCTTCGTTATTTCTACATCAATTAAGCAGGTAAAAGGTCTGGAGTTGATTTTGCTGTTTGTATTTGGAAGCTGTTGCTCTGAACCCACATCATGCAGTCAAAGGAGCTCTCCATAAAAGTGAAACAGACAATTGTTAGGCTTCAAAAACAAAACAAATCCATCAGAGAGATAGCAGGAACATTCAAAGTGGCCAAATCAACAGTTTGGTACATTCTGAGAAAAAAAAAGAACGCACTAGTGAGCTCAGCAACATAAAAAGGCATGGACGTCCACAGAGGACAACAGTGGTGGATGATCGAAAATCCTCTGCATGGTAAAAAAAAAAAACCTTTCACAACATCCAGCCAAGAGGAGAATACTCTCCAGGAGGTAGCTGTGTCACTGTCCAAGTCTACAATCAAGAGAAGACTTCACGAAATCAAATACAGAGGGTTCACCACAAGGTGCAAACAAGGCCAGATTAGACTTTGCCAAAAAACATCTAAAAAGCCAGACCACTTCTGGAAATGCATTCTTTGGAAGGCTGAAATTAAGATCAACCAGAATGACGGGAAGAAAAAAGCATGGAGAAGGCTTGGAACAGCTCATGATTCAAAGCATATAACATCATCTGTGAAACATGGTGGAGCAGTGTGATGGCATGAGCATGGCTTCCAGTGTCACTGGGTAACTGGTGATTACTGAAGACGTGACAGAAGACAGAAGCAGCCGGATGAATTCTTAAGTGTATAAGGATATACTGTCTGCCCAGATTCAGCCAAATGCAGCAATGCTGATAGGGTGGCGCTTCATAGTACAAATGGACGATGACCCAAAACATACAGCAAAAGCAACCCAGTGCCCTCATTTATCAACAGTGCGTACGCACAGATGTGTGTGTGTTTCACGCAAAGTGTGGGATCTACCAACTTGTACTTATACATAGGAATGTGTGTAAATGTAAGAACAACTCTGAGCATGCTTACGCAGAGAATCTAGTGGTAGAAAGACAATACTACAAAAAGAAATTGCTGCCGCATGTGTCCTGTGTCCTTTAATTGCAAATACTCAATTAAAAATTTCATATTTCAAGCTAAACATTTGCAAAATTAGTGTGAAAAGCTATAAAGGACAGTTGGGAAGTTGATTTGAAATGTAGTTATATTGTCATGGCTGATCTCGCTTTGCTAGAAGATTTGGTGAACCATGCACTCAGCAGAGAACGCGTTTTTCAAAGAGCGCACTGATCTGTTTAGTGAGAGCACAGAATGGCTTCTCATTCAGTACCGCTTTCTTTGCCATGACTCCGGTGAGAACGTATATGTTCACATGATAAACGGAGGTGTTGTCACCATATATGGTTCATTGGAGGCGTTTCTGAATGCAAATGACCATGAACGTGAACGAGCATGTGGGATTTATCAACAATGATTACTTACTGGTGTGCATAAGAACCGTGTGCGCGCGTTTGATAAATACAGATTTTTTTGTACTTACACACATACTAAATTTCATTTTTAGGATAAAATATAGAACCTTTTGTATGCACTCTTGATAAATGAGGGCTCAGGAGTTTTTAAAGGTAAAAAGTGGAATATTCTGCAATGGCCAAGTCAATCTCCTGATTTCAACTTGATTGAGCATGCATTTCACGTTCTGAAGACAAAACTAAAGGCAGAAAGACCCACAAACAAACAACTGCAGTAAAGGCCTGGCAAAGCATCACAAAGGAGGAAACCCAGGGCCTCATTTGTAAAATGTTGTGCAGAAACCATCCTAAAATTGATCTTATGGTCATCTCTCAAATATGCGTACAGGTGATTCATAAAATGAATGTACTGTGCGTATAGAAAATGCACGTACAAGTCTCTTTCAGATGTGAAATCTATGAATTGCAAATGATCTTGAACTTGTGCACAAATGAGTGGTTTCACCTCTCTGCTTGTAAATGACTTTTAATTAATGTCATTAACATGTAAAAGATCACCAGTCATCAAGCTGCTGCAAGACCACCTTACATTTTTAAAAACCTGCAGTACTCGAACAAGAAAAAGTGTGTATATCTGCTCAGACCCTGACGTGAGGCTAAGCACTTTTCCACGTTAAAGCCAGTTTTTATAAATATGAGCGTTGACGTGGATTTAAGTGTACGCACACTCTAAGATCAAATCTGAGCGTACGCACGCTTTATAAACGAGGCCCCCAGTCTCTGGTGATGTCCTTGAGTTCCAGGCTTAAGGCAGTCATTTCCTGCAAAGGATTCTCAACAAAATAGTAAAAATGAACATTTATGATTATATTTATTTGTCCAATTACATTTGAGCCCCTGAAAATGGGGGGACTGTGTATAAAAATGGTTGTAATTCCTAAGCATTTTATATTTTTGTTCAACCCCTTGAATTAAAGCTTAAAGTCTGCACTTCAATTTCATCTTGATTGTTTTATTTTTAATTCTGTTCTGGTGTGCATAATGATGCCAACATGATGAAAACTGTGTTGGTGTCCAAATATGTGGACCTAACTGTATATATAAAATCAGTGTAAGAATTGGATGTGTCATATTAATTTCATTAAAAAAAAAAATCAAGAAAAATGAGTGACTGAATGGTCACTCATGTGTTTTTATTTGAGGTTTACTGTAACCTGTATGACTTTTTATTTTCTTCTGTGGAACACAAAAGAAAATTTGATATATCAGGGTTTTTTTTCCAGTGTTGTTTTGGAACCCACTGACTTTCATTGTATACACAAAACCAAACTTTACAGAATCTTCTTTTGTGTTCTACAGAAGACATAAAGGTAGGTAAATGATTGTTGGGATGAACTATCTTCTTTGGGTGTCTGCTGTGCTTCAAACATGATTTCCTTACCATTCTCAGTTTAGGAGAGACAAGGGTTGCGTTCTCCACAGCAGCATAGTAAGCCAGGATACCATAGGGGCCCCAGCAAAACAGCATGGTCTTCAGAGGAGTGCCACAGTTAAACTGCACATAGAGAGCAAGCAGGAGATTTAGTCTTAGTTGGATTTCTAAGTCACATGCTGCAGATTTAACTTTGATGTAACATATACACCATTAAACATTCTACTGTTCTGATGAGCGAGCAAACACAAAGCACACACATACACAAAAAGAGTTAATTAGAACAAATGTCATAAGCTCAATCAGGCATGAGGGCTCAACAAAGACATAATAAAATGACCTACATACTACAGGCTGTAGTACTTATGTGTACTACTGAGAAAAACAAAACAAAAAACTTAAAGTGATTCTGTGATAGTATTATTATTATTATTATTATTATAATATTTCAGCTTTATTCCATTTAACAAAATGTTTTTAATAGTTTTGGTTTCAGTTAAGGATAATAACCCTGTTCTGTGGTTGTCTTAACTGTCTGTAAGGAAATCCTCTTCCTTTTCAATCACTTTGGTATTGGTGTGCATGCAAGTTTTTTGCGTTACATAATAGTTCTGTCCTAGAGAAGAGTTCAGTAGCTGTTGCAGAGATGCCTTTGTGCTCCCAGGCAAAACGTTTCTTTGACCTACTCAAACCCTGTGAATAACAGTCTTATGCAATGTGAGGGGAAATGTACACTCTATTCCTTTCATGCACCCTTTGGTCTCACATGTCAAATTCTAATATGGTACAGAGGATACTTTACCTTGGCTTGGCCAGTCTTCTTGAATTTCCTATCAATGGACTGATAGGAAGACAGCACAACAAACATCTGAATGCCCATGTTGAAGATGGACATGGGGATCAAGTAAGACACATAGTTCCTGTGTAAAAGGACAGACACAATTACATTATAGGTCTTATTTCACAGTGAACAGATGTGAGTCATGTGAAATGAGAGTCATGTGACCTCTCCATGACCCTAATATTGATTTTTATGTGGGTCAGAACGCACATTTGAATATATGGGTCAAAATGTGACTGAAGTGGACACTGGTGAGCAATGTCTTATGTTATATAATCATACAAAATGACATGAATTATGAATGTAGTAATTAACTGTGCATCTTACCTGTCACCCTTGCTGTAGTCCAGTGTGCAGCAGGTCCTCAGGGGCTCGTAGTCATACTCTCCCCAGCCAATCAGAGGCATGGCGGCCCAGAAGGCAGTGAAGAGCCAGATGAAGATAACCAGGGTGATGGCACTGCTCCACTGCAGCTTTGTCCCTAATAGCACAAGGTATTACGGTTGCACTTTATTTTATTTTCACTTACAGTGTATTAATAATGTACCTATCTAAGAAAGTACTGGTAATATAAGGTAACTACTTGGGGTAGGTTCAGGGTTTGTACCTAGTTATTAACTAGTTAAGTACATAGTATGTACATGAGTAAGAGGACTGTAAAATAAAGTGCTACCGGTATTACTACAATAATACAAGTTATACTGTTTACTAAATTTAAATTTACTAAATAAATACAACAGTGGTACTGGTATCATAGCTGATTATTCAGCAGCCAATAATCCAGACTTTAGTGTCACATTCTTAAATCATTCTACACTCCTAAAAACAAAGAATACTTACTAGCATCTGTAGTGAAGAACCTTTAACATATAAATAAGGTTCTTTATAGTAGAAAAGGTTCTTGAGGTCATAGGCGCCGATTTATGTTTCTGCCTGTGGGTGCTCAATCTGGGTGCTCAATCTGTGGGTGCTCAATCTGTGGGTGCCCCCCCCCACAATGTGCAGTTTTTAAAAAATATATATATAAAACACGTTTTCACCGCTGTTTCCACAACTAAATAATTACTGGGCCACGTTATCATAAACATACACAACAAATTTAATATTTTCAAATATTTCATTCTCATTACTCAGTAATTAATTATACTGGGTTTTAGTTTTTTTTCTAGAGTATACAAAATTTATCTTGCAAACACATTATTTAGTAACCAAATAATACACACATTCTTTCTATGAGGGTTGCGCTTCACTAAATAAAATGATTTAATAAATACCTGTTTACAATAAGCACTTATTCGCGTGTACACAGGACAAAGTGTACAAAGAGGGAGCACAGAGCCATGATCAATATATGGGAGAGAAAGTCTGCTGCAATCCATTTCTTATTGGTTAAAATGAGTGAGTGCTCGATCATTTCCATGGGTGCACGAGCCCCTGAGCACCCGCGGGATCGGCGCCTATGCTTGAGGTTAAGAAAATGTTCATACTAACAAAAAATGGGTTATTTTAAGAACTGTTCACAGAAGAGTAGTTCTTGTAGTTCTTATATGGAATCTTTACAAATGCCTCATCCTACTTTTAAAATCTATATTTTTAATATTAGTGTAATATTCTGAAAAATATTCAGAATATAAAAAAATATTTGCTGAATAAAAGTATTAATCTATTTTAAAAAATCTTTGGTGCTGAAGTTTTGAAAGGTTTGAATGTTTTTGTAACAGAATTTACATTTACACACCATAACATATTAGCATGCTCTGTGTTCACATGCTAGTTTAAAATGGCTATTCACTGAGATTCTGAAAAGAATGGCCTTTGGTGAAGCCTATGTGCACTATAAGTGCCTTCAGCAGGTGGTCTTGTCAACATGGGTGGGCTGAACTAGAACAAAGCATGTCAAATATCCTGCTTTTACTTTTGTTACTCACTTGTGCAGTACTGGTGGTATCTGTCCCAAGCAATGGCTGCAATAAAATGGATGCTGGCAAGAGCAGTCATAAAGCCCTGGAATCCATGGGTTTGGCATCCATCTGATCCATAAGGCCAGTATCTGGAGTTTCAAGAAGATAAAGTATTTAAAAAGATCAAAGTTGCTGGTTGATAGCTTATGTTGTTTATCTGTATTAATTAGTGCTGGGCAATGATTAATCATGATTAATCGCATCCAAAAAAGTTTTTGTTTATATATGTGTGTGCACTGTGTATATTTATTATGTATATGTAAAGACACACACACACAGTATATATTTTTAAAATATTTACATGTATTTACATGTATATTTATATCCATATAATTTATATTATATATAAATATATTTAATATATAAACATAATTCTTAAATATATACATGCATGTGTGTGTATTTATATATACATAATAAATATACACAGTACACACACACATATTATGTACTCAAAAACTTTTATTTTGGATGTAATTAATCGCGATTAATCGTTGCCCAACACTAGTATTAATAGTTTTAAATTAATAGTCATGTGTTATGTATTTTTCTCAGTGACAGATTTTTCTAACTTGTTTCCTCTATTTTGAATATTTGATCACATCCTTGCTTGTATCAGTAAAAACTGGAACATGGAACATGGTAGCTGGTTTCTGGCCCAAACTGCTCATTAGCTGGCTACAGTTTTCCAAAAAAAAAAAAACCCAGCTGATTTGTTGCACTAGCTAATGACCAACTTGGAAAACGAATGACCAACATTTGGAAACCAACTACCATGCTGGATTTTCCAACAATGAATTCCTACTTACAATCAATTGATCAATCAATCAATCAATCAATCAATCAATCAATAATAGTTTCCCAGCCTGGCCAAGCTGGTGTTGCCAGAAGGGGAAGCCGAAAATGCCCAAAAACTTCTCTAAAACCAGCCAACAAACCAGTCCGACCAGACCAGGGAGACCAGCTAAAACCAGAAAATCACCTTATATTTTCTTTAGCAGGGATGTGATTAAAAGACACATTTCGTCAAAAAAAAAAAAAAAAAAAAAAAAAAAATCAGTTAAAAATATCATGCAACCCCAAATATCCCTCTAACTTAACAGCTGCACTTTAGTCATTCATTACGAAAAAAGGCCCCTCTTACATCACAGCTGTATTTACACACTACAGCCGTGACGCAGCGTCGCCTCTAGGGGTTCCGTCAACATCATCAACACACAAAAGTGCGCGTGCTCACCTCAGAAAACTGGAGAAGGCAGCAACAGTGGCGTTCATAGAAATACCCATATCTGCCATGGCCAGACTGAACACGAGAAAATTACTTGGGGTCCGTAATTCTCTTATTTTAAGAAAAGCAACAACGGTGACAGCATTCAGGAAGAACCCGAGGAGACCTTCAGAGGACACAGAAAACGTGTGAACATTCAGAGCTTCTAAAGACCCCAAAAACAGCGCGGTTACACAACAGTAACATACATTCACTGAAAGTTTTCTGACAGACAGTTAAATCACCGCTATGTGTTTGTTTTTTTCAACCGTTTTGCTATCCTTCCTGGATAAAGCGCATCCTATTGGGGCTATGCATATCCACAAAGTAGGCTAAGACACGCGATCCTCTTTTTTTTTTTTTTAAACCTAAACATGACTCTTACCCTCCACGAGCAGACACGATCCTAGGGAGAACACATCAAACTCGGAGAATCCCTCCGGTAATGGATACGACGTCACCATTTTGAACGCAATTCTGATACCAAACTGTGCAGAATGACAGTCCGCTCGCGCGCGCGATGTGTCTCAGTGTGTTCAATCGAAGCCTTCTTTTAAAGGAGCATTTCACGTGAAAAAGCATGAACGTAATTATGTAAAGCGCTCTCCCTCTGTCTCAATCCGCACAAGAATGTCTTAATGAATATAACAACTCCTACCACTGACCCCTAATACGTATTTACACAGGGCGACTGTAAATCGCTCATTCAGTTACACAACAAGCCTTTGTGTGTCGGACGCTTGAGCGCTCTGATGATAAGAACGAGGTGGATGGGAACCAGTCCAGTTTGTGCCAATCCAGTGCGTCGTGTTCTGTTGTCGAGGTGTTGTCGAGCTGTCACTCCTGACACTAACGGACACTGGATACCAGACGGTTTGCATAGGGATGATTAGAGAAACTGTTCATTTACAATGACTTTTCTCAATTGTATGGGACATTGTGGTTTGGAGAAATAGAATAGATCTTCACACACAACAGAGAGAGAAAATGACAATAGATTAGTTGTTGTTCTGAGATATTATTTTAGGGACATTTACAACATTAAGCCTTTGCATCCTATACAGTCCCAATCGTAAGATGTGTTCGGTGCTGAAATAGAAACATTTTGAATATTTTTAGACAAAATAGCCAATCCGAATTGCATAAGGCCCTTTGTTTTCTGATTGCATTATTCATACATGAGTAATAAGGTACGAAGAGTAACACTGATACACTAACCTACTTTCATCAGGTAGATTTAATCAGATAAACATCAGTGTTTTATCACAAGAAGTCATGTGTATTTCCACATACAGGGCCTTACATATACAATGTATAATTTCTGAGTGAAACATATGAAATGGAAAAATTCAAATTTAGGGCTTATCATACCATACATATCCTAAACAAGACCCATATTGTTCAGTCAAGTACCTCAGTAAAGATTATGAGGTTATGAAATATAATTTACATGTTAAAAAATGCCTATAGTCATATGACCATACAAAATCCTTTTTTTCACTCAAATTTCCACGTACCTCTGTAAAGTAAAAGATTTGTTTGGTTTTGCTAGAGCACATTAGATTAGCTGCCTTACATGAATGTAACAAAACTTTAAGAAAAAGTACATGGTAGGTACTGAGCTCACTGCAGTTTTAAGCCTTTACTGAATTCTATATACTTTATAACTGTGATACTCACAAAAAGATCTTTAGGGGAATAATGTGACCTTAGTAGGCATGTGTGAGAGGTTTAGGAAATCAGAGGTTAAATTAAATGTTTGGCAGTTTATATATTAATATAGAAAACATACAATAATTACAATAATTTATTGCACACTTTTCAAAACAAACAAATAATTAAAAATGAATTATTTAAAATTATAAATAACATTTTGCAGATTTTTTTTCTTGCCTTAAGCTCATGGCAGAGTAGAGAAATTCTGTTTTATATTTACAACTTGGCAGTAAAGAACAGATGAGCTGGTTCCAAGGTCCAACCCATGTTGTGTTTACAAACCTACAGTAGCATAAACAAATAAGCTTCTGGCAAAAATAACTCTTGTGGTCCAACAGTTACAGGAACACAGTCTCATTAAACAGAGACACGCCATACCAGTTTTATACCAAAGAAAGATTTACATGCAACCCTTTCAGAAAGAAAATGTTTGGAAAATTTTAACTACTCTGCATTTGGCACTCATTCCAGAAAGATTTTGAAATATTCATTATCATTCCTGCACTTTTCTTGTTTACTGTTTTGAGCTCATGATGTTAAAATATTTATTTATTTATTTTCTTACATTGGCTTGTATCTGTCTATTAAGAACATAATATTAACAACAATTAATAACATAGTATTTATAAACCCTAACAACAGGCTCTTGGGAAGAGCAAGCTGCCTGTCAGCCAAGGCCTAACAGGATTACATGAAGGAAAATATTTTAAAAATCCTATCGTACACGCCACTCAACGATAGCTGTTTACAAACTTGGCTGTCCTTAGTCTGGCAACTCTCATGCTGATGATACATTGCACATCAATTATTACAAGGAAGGATCGATAAACTAGTTATATATGACAAATGGAAATATTAGTTACAGCACAGAAATAAATATTGTTCTATTTTTTTAACAGATGTTGAAACAAATTCTTTCTACACTCTCTGGTTTCCCCTATGTTCAGAGCAAGAATACCTAGGCGATAGTGACTGGTACAGCCAGAACAGACCAGCTTCCAAAAGTATCATCAGCCCTTACACAATAGAAGTGATGCAACAAATTTCATAGTTTGGCTGTCAGGTAGAGGATGGTTTGAAAGAGAGCTGGATGGGGGATGGGCATTAAACATTATGACCATTTCAGAAATATTTCCTCCCTATAATTAACAGCTGTATCTCTGTGTAGCCTATCAGATTCCAAGATGCATCCGCATCTAAATGAAAATAACGCGCGTGCTTTCGCTAATCCTCATCTGTCCTTTTTATCTGCTGGACTCGTAGCAGTCAGATCACTATGCAGAGCGACGATGACATGCTGGTTATTTTTCCCATAATTGCAAGTGGATGGTTTTTCATTAAAACTACGTTCGGCGGTGTTTTGTTGACACGAGTAGCGAAATGTCTCTTACTGTCTTTTTGGGTCTCCTACTGGCATCTGGTGGCTTTCCACTTGTTCGGACCACCTGTCCTTCCCAATGCAGCTGCTTTTATCATAACCTGAGTGATGGATCAAGAGCCAGGTGAGTCTGTTTTATTATCTCAACTGTATTTAATTCATGCAATGCATTTTCCCCCACTTGAAATGAGGTGCACTTGTGCCTTTTTGATTTTTGCGTATTCCACATTCATTACATTACATTGTAGGCTATGATATATATTTGCACACAGAAGGTATTTATTTATTTATTTATTTATTCTTATTTTAATATCTCTTAGAGTTTTAAAATACGGAAATTTAAATTGAGTCTATTTTTTCAGTCAATTCAATCAAAAAAAAAAACAAGATCTTTCGTTTTCATTGCGCAATATGGGTACATTTTGACGCAAATAATGACTTTTGATTTGTGATTTTTATTTATTTATTTATTTATTTATTGTACAAGCATTTGTAGCGTCAGTCAAAGACCGCTGGTTTTAAAGATCCGTGTGCGTTTGCTTTCAAATCCCTGATTATCGCTCTTTATTCTTGTTTCTAATGCGTTTTGCAGGAGCGTGATTTGCAACGATCCCGAGATTTCCCTGGTGCCCGCCACTTTCCCAGGCGACACCTCGAAACTTCGGATTGAAAAGACTGCCATCAAGAGGATCCCGAGCGAGGCTTTTAGCTACCTCTCTAACTTAGAATTCCTGTGGATGTCTTTTAACGTTTTGTCCTCTCTCAACTCGGACAGTTTTCGGGGTTTATACAGTTTAGAGGAACTAAGGCTCGATGGAAATTCGCTCACTTCGTTTCCGTGGGAATCCCTCATGGACATGCCCAGTCTGAGGCTACTCGATATACACAACAACCAGCTGTCCTCCGTACCATCTGAGGCTGCTCCCTACATGAAAAATTTAACCTACCTGGATTTATCCAGCAATAATCTGCTGACAGTGCCATCTGAGGTCCTCAATACTTGGCTGACAGTCAAACCCATCCAGGGAGCAGAAAGTTCAAAAATGATTCTTGGTAAGTTTTTCCTTTGTCTTCTTTTCTTAATTTAATATATTGAGGTTATTGTATATTTAAGTATTTATATAGATTGCAGTTATTTATGATTATTCTTGGCGATTATTTGTGATATTTACTAGCACTTTCTCACTGAAAATCGTTTCAAAGTAAATCCTGCACCATTTTTTTTTCAGTGTATATATATATATATATATATATATTTTAAAATATAAATACATTTTAAAAATACATAAAATACAAAAAATGAAGAAAAAAAATCTCTTAATTTCTTAAGAAAACTTTTAGAGGAAATGCGCTCACAATTATAACTTTTTATTACAATCATAAAGGTTTTCTTAATTTAAGAGTTTTGATGTAACTTGCCACTGATCATTTGTTTTGCCCCAGGTCTTCATGACAACCCTTGGTTGTGCGATTGTCGATTATACGACCTGGTCCAGTTCCAAAAGTCTCCCAGTCTGTCGGTGGCTTTCATTGACACGAGGCTCAGGTGTGCAGATCCAGAGAGCCTCTCTGGAGTTCTGTTTAGCGATGCTGAGCTCCGGCGCTGCCAGGGGCCTCGTGTTCACACAGCTGTAGCCCGGGTGAGAAGCGCAGTGGGCAACAATGTCTTGCTGCGATGTGGAACCATTGGGGTTCCCATCCCTGAGCTGGCCTGGAGAAGGGCAGATGGGAAGCCACTGAATGGGACAGGTGAGTCAGCACAGTGGTGGGCGGCTAAGCAGCATTAGCCAGAAGTGCTAATGCACGGTGATTACACTGCTGGCGTGGACACAACAATGCACTGTGATTACACAATACTAATTAGTTCTTGCATTTTGAGCAAATGTACTCAAGTGTTCTGCCTTTTTCCTTTAAATTTTGCAGCTCAACTGGAGAATTCGAAGGAGGGAATCGTCTGGTCTATTTTAAGCGTGCCTGCAGTGTCCTATCGTGACACGGGAAAATACATCTGCAAAGCAACAAATTATGCAGGGAGTGCAGAAGCAGTCATTTCTTTGATCATAAGCGACACCCCAAAAGCTGAGAATCCGACCGTGGATCCAAAAACCAAAGGGAAGTCCAAGAAGCCCAACCCAATAGTCAAAGCAGCCTATCAAGAAAAACACATCGCCACATATGTTTCCCCAACTCCCAACAATGCGCTACCACTTGGTGCCACTGTGAGCTACACAGGCCCATATCCAGGTATGGAAAGCGACAATGCCGCTAACAGTCGGACGAATACCCAAACGGCCAGTCCCGACGGGTTCCTAGAGACCAATCTGAGCAACCTGGCCGCAAACACATCCTCGCTGCAGCAAGACCCCGACAGGGTTGTGCGCTCTGTGAAAGTGATTGGCGATACGGACTACACTGTGTGTCTGAACTGGAGGGCACCGACCGCCAAGAACACGACCGCTTTTAGCGTCCTCTATGCTGTGTTTGGCGAGAGGGATATGCGCAGAATTAACGTCAGTCCTGGCAACAACCGGATCATCATCGAGGGACTGGTTCCAAAAACCAAATACATCGCCTGTGTGTGCGTCAAGGGGCTGATCCCCAAAAAGGAGCAGTGTGTAATCTTCTCAACAGATGCAGCAGCAAGCGCTAATGGAACCCAAAAGCTCATTAATGTAGTAGTAATCACGGTTGCCTGCGTGATAGCCGTGCCTCTGACTGTGATTGTGTGCTGTGGGGCACTTAAGAGGAAAATTAAGAAGTTTCTGGGCAAAAAGTCCAAAGACATTCAGGACTCGTATGTTACATTTGAGACTCTGTCTCCCAGCACCAAGGCCAAAGGCTTGGAAGGGGAATATCTCAACAGACTGAATGCAGAGGAGTCCAACAGACTGCTGTCGGCCCGGTCCAGCCTAGACTCGGAGTCCACAGCTAAGATTGAGGGACAGCCCAACGAATACTTCTGCTGACAATATCCCTCAGCCACAATTCCACCACGCAGCCACCACAGTATCCAGGCCCAGCCGCAGTACCTGAGTGCACATAACCTGTACCAGCAGTACATGACTGGCCATCCGTAAAGAAGCTTCGGGATACTTTGCATAAGTAACAAAGTGTAGAAGTGAAGACTTTTATGTTGTCTTGGTAAAGTTGCTCTTTGTTGCTGTGCTTTTGGACTTGGTTCTAAACTAAGCCTTTGGCTGGTGGTGGGGTTGTGGCTGAGCAATCCCAGGAACATGTAGATATGGACTTTTACCCCTTCAGACAGTGCTAGGAGGAACTGATTCAAAGGGAAATGTTCATATTAATTCTTGTTTATTTGTATATGTGGAAAAAATATATTAATATGTAGTAATACTATTATTATTTAAGGAATTGGGGATTCATTTTCACAGTTGGTTCATACTACACACTCTTCTAACAAAAATGAATGAGTCTAGTGTAACACTGTATTGGAAACACATCAGTTGGGATTTTCATTGGTGTAGAAACAGTTTTCACTTAGAAAGTGGAAGTAAGTTTCTTAAACAGCAAGTAACACATTGAATTGAACATTAAATTTTGGAATAAAAAGACAAAAATAATATTTTCTCATAAGCCATACTCCGATAATCTTTATTTATATCTTTAAAAAACATTTTTTTTACGGTGTATGCACCAACATTGTCATTATTGTGTATGTGACATTATTTCTGTTTGTTTACCATGTGAAACTTGTGCCACCTGAACCATTCAGAATTTTTGTGTCCCAGGTTGCTTAGTACCCATTTATGCTTCAAAATAAATTTTGTATATATATTTTAAAAAAGTGTTACATTTACTCTCTTTTTTAACAACAATAGTAGGTCAGACCTACAATTAAGTTCCAATCAGTCTCTCACGGGGTACGTCAAGGATTACTGATAATAGGCTTTGCTCAACTTTACCTGCAGTCATGTCGTGAGCAGACACGGAGTGGCTGTAACGTTATAGGAGACTATGGATGCCTCGATTATATTTCGTTTGATTGTTTTCTTTCTTTTATTAAGTCATATCAGCTCAGAGTGTTTTCCAGGATGCTCCTGTGGGACTGACCGTTATGGGAGGTTAGTTGCAGCTCCTTTCAGTGCACACAGTATTAACAGACGTCAGCAGTGGCATTGACCAAAGATGATTGTTGTTGTGTTGGGAATAGAGCTAGCTATATATATATATATTTACAGAGCTATAGTCTGTAAATATGAATATATGTATGGTTAGAGGAACTTTTTTGCCCCTTTTATTAAAGAACGGAATCAAAAAATGGGTTATATATATGCATATGTGCTTTTATATTTTATTTTATTTATTTATTAGTATTGCTGTCCTTGATAGTACTGCCATTACTGTTATGCCAAGCATTTTTCCAGAGAAAGGGAATACCTCTGCTAGACAGCTTGAATTCAGAAACATTTTTGTATTATATTTAATAAATCCAAAGTTACGGGTTATCCAACCTTTAAAAAAAAATTTCAATTGAAAGTATGGAATGTTTTTTTCTAGGTCAATCACGTGTATGGAAGCGCCATTATCCGGCATTCCTGAGGACATACCGGAAGATTTAACTAAAATCCGAATAGAGAAATCACTGCTAAGTGAGCTACCAAAGGCAGCGTTTTCACATGTTAAGTTATTAAAGCATCTCTGGCTGAACTTCAATGACATCGCCATCATAAATATCAAAAGTCTGGAAGGTTTGGGCAACTTGACGGAGCTCCGGTTGCAGGGTAACAAACTGCGTTCAGTACCATGGACAGCGTTTGAGGAAACCCCCAACCTCAAGATCCTGGACCTGAAGCACAACCGCATCGACGCCCTCCCGGAACACGCGCTAAAGTTTCTACCAGGCCTGACCTACTTAGATCTGTCCTCTAATCAACTCTCAGTCATTTCTAAAGACGTCTTCCTGAACTGGCCTCTCTATCACACAGAAAACAAGCACCAGCGACCTACAGCGTCCAACGTCGTTCTGGCGCTTCACGACAACCCGTGGCTGTGCGACTGTCGCCTGGGAGGCTTCACTGAGTTCATCAAATCGCTGAGTCCACCGTTCATTCTAATGAACTCATATTTGACATGCTCTAGTCCCGAATTCAAGGCAGGGAAATTTTTCCACGAGGTCGATCTAAAGACGTGTGTGAAGCCTGAGGTCAGTGCCCCAGACACCAACATCTCCGTGCCGTTAGGAGGGAACATCACGCTAACATGCTTTGCCACGGCCAGACCTGAACCTGCTGTTCGGTGGATATATGGTCTTAAGATACTAAGAGGATTTCGTGGTAAGAGATAGTCCCGTAAAACATGTTTACATACGTTTATCTTCACTTAATCAGATATCTTTATTTAAAAAATAGGTGCTTAACCCTCAGTTAGTGCACACACACACATTATACTTGCAAATGGTGTAAAAACACCACCTTTTGTATGTTACAAAATTACATATCTTTAAACCTCATCTTCTTACACAATTCAGTTTATATTAAATATAAGCATATTTATGTTCTTTTAAGTTCCTAAAAATCACTTAAAATGAGTGTATCAAGAGTGTAAAGTAAGAGTGTAAAAAAGTTTTTAGTAGCTGAATTATAAACGAAAAATTGGTGCAAATTCAAACTGTCTATTGTGACACTGTGAGAGATGTAGTAATTGATACATATTTATTTTTTGTAATAATATATTATAATATTAACACACAAACACACACACACACACACACACACACATATATATATATATATATATAATCAATATAATATAAATAATAATACTCATAAATACATTCTTTTTATAAATTCTTAATATATTTTGTATAGATTTCTTTATAATAATAATAATTATACATTATTTTTGTTGGTGTTGTTAAACTGTCCTTAGTTTCAAAAACTGTTTATTGTGTGTTCAGAGATTCAGAGCCGTGTGGATGAAGACACTATCAAGTCTCAGCTGATCATTCCTTCGCTCCATCCGGCCGATCGAGGGCTCTACACCTGCACTGCCAACAACTTCATCGGCAATTCCTCCATCAGTGTTTTACTGGATGTGAAGTCTCTGGAAGGCTCGGTGTCTCATTCCTCAGGCTTCCCTGCTGCCATCGCTGAGGAAAATGTTTACATTGATATCCGTATTGCCAAGCAGACAGTCTATGGCATCACAATCGAGTGGCATGCTGTGACAGACAATCCAGTCGAAACCTGGTTCACTATCCATTTTGGCCGATATGACACGCTCAAGAAGGAGCAGATATATATTGGGCCAGGTATCAACACATACTCTGTCACAGACCTGCTACCAGCCACTAAATATGAAATCTGTGTTACTCTAAAAAACCAGGCTCCTCGGAATGGCCAGTGCATTGTATTTGTGACAGGCAGTGATTTCAATGAGATGGAACAGAGAGAGAAGCTCATTCATATCGTCATCATTGTACTTGCCATGGTGCTCGCTGTGCCCGCGGGAATGTACGCCTGCACCACCGATGCCAAGTTCAACTGCTTTGAGCGTTGCACGGAGATGTGGAGAAACAGGAGACATTCGGAAAGCTCTCACACATCTGATGAGAGACATGGCACGTTTGATAGTCTCCAAGCTGCCAGTGATGAGGGCCTCTGCAAGGAGTCCAGCAAAGAGCGGAAAGCTAGGCGAAGGTCTGCTGAGAAGATACAGAAACCAAAGAATGAACGAAGACCAACAGCTGAGCTTTACTGACACCACACACTCAAAGACAGCTATAGACTCATTAATACCCATGAAAGGATTCAGGCAAGCCTCCATTTTAATTACATTCTGACATTTATCCAGCTTGAGTGGAGATCCGAGTAAAGTTAATATGCTTATTATGGATGCCACAATCTTCAGAAGAGAGTCTCAACTGGTCATGAACTCATGGATCAGCTGCTGCTGGACAAGATTTTCCAGACAAACATAAACTCCACAGAATCCACTGAATCTCTAGTACAATTATAATCAGAAGAGAAATGCACTTTGACAACTTGTGACAATTAGTAGTGCTCAAAACATAGAAAACATTCATAATACAACTACTGTACATAAAAATTAATTTTTTATCAGTTTATTATAGGTGGTTGATGATTATATTTTTAATCTAAATTATTAATTATTTTAGGTTGATGTGCACTTATATGATTGTTAAGTTCATTGGCATATTTTATGTAACAGATTTATATTAATGCACATGATACAAACACTTTAGGATTAGGATTATTTATGCCTGTTCCGTATCATGTCAATCCAACAGTGGACCCAATGCTTATCTTTTAAAATAGACACAGGCGTCAGCAAGCAAACACTCTGACAAACAAATGAAAATGTGAATGGAACTGAAACTGACTTTAATTTGAACACAACTCTAAGTTGCTGTTTTGGAAAATAAATGTTATAAATATTGTTTTATAAGACGGTATTTCTCCTAAAGTATTATACTTTTTTCTTTTAAAAAAAATGAGTGATAGGTGCAATATTTGTCCGTTAGTAAATGTATAAAAGTATATTTCTGAACTTGTGTTTCTGTAGTTGATTTTGAGATATGTACTGTATATAAATGTATATCACACATACGTAATGTATGATAGATTGTGGACAGTGCAATTGAAGGCTTTAAATTTCATTCAAGAGATTTGTAAAGATGCATGAAATAACTATTAGGCCGAAGGTTTAGCGCTGCTGAAGTGTGCCATTCTGCACCAATCCAGGCTTGTTGACAGTTACGCTTTGTTTTTTCCATTGTGGTGCTGCTAAACCAGGATTAAAACATACAGTACGTGACCAGTCATCAGACCCGCTACGTCAATAAAGCAGAGCACATTTCTCTACATACGGTATACTTATAGCCAGAAACGGTATACTTGTGCTCAGAAATCTGCGTGTGGAACTTTTTGTAAATGGTTCTAATGGATATGCTTTTGGTACTGGAAGAGTGCTTAAAGAAAACAGATCTTTGTTATGTATTTCAGTGTTAAACTTTGAGTGTTCAGACATTACATCACTTTACAGGTCTCTGTGACCTTAACCAGAGGGCTCCAAAATCAACTAGTCAAAATGTACGCATCTTGGTTTGAATGTTCTGTTTTTCTTTTATCCTAGTCCATCAGCACACTTTGCAAGTTTGTAATCCTCTCTAAAAAACACACTAATCCTACTTGCTTCCTACAGGGTATAATTCCATGTCATTTGTGCTTTTACCCCCAGTGCTGCTTTTACTATCTGAAAACAGACTTTCCTCATCTCAGCAGTTTTGTTTTATGTGCTTTAAAAAAAGAAAGAGTCATAAACATTTTCAACGATGAATAGCACACACATGTGTCTCTTTAAATGTATAAACACATGTTTAGAGATTTAGGAAAGCCAGAGAAAGACAACTCATAATTCGTCTTCTAAATATTAAAGTCGCCAAATCTGAAAATGTTAAGCCCTAAAAGAACAAGCATGTGCTAAAATAGCAAAATCACAGCTGCACATGGTAAGTTTCTGAAATATTTGAGTCACATTACTCATAAAAAATGTAGATTTAGGGCACCAACTGCAGTTACTGCACCATCAGCCCATATGACAAAATGCGGCATTAAAGTAAAATATAATTGCTCTCAATCCTATATTACACTGAAGAAAATGCAACAGACACAAAGCTGTAAGATGACATTCAAAGCAGTTTCATATCACAGGTCCCCCTTAAAAATGTGCTATGCTACAAATAAATACAAATGAAATGTCACACTTGAATTAAATATCAATTTATTTACAAAAGGTTGAATATAAACAGATCACTTCAACAATTATTTGACATATACTGCATGAACACTGACAAGGTAAATTAAATTGATGAAACATTGCACAAATTGATAACATAACACTGGTTTTCCTCACTGAAGGACAGGAAGATAACTATTTACTCAAATCATTATATAATATTGTGACTGTTTGTGATTTTCAGTGGTCCATCATTCAAAATCATTTATCAAATAAACCAGCAAATTAATGTTCAGAATTTGGCATTGTAAGTGTTTGTTCAAGGTCCAAAAGATATTATATGAGTCCCAGAATGCATTTATTTACTGGCCTCAGCGACACTATTGTATTTTTGAAAGGAAAAAAAAAATATATTCCCTTTTAAAAAACCATATAGTGAGTACTACATGATTTTGAAGAATGAAAACTCACTCTCCTTGCCAGTTATCCACAGTTCAAAAAAAAAAAAAAAAAAAAAAACCCTCAGAGAAAGAGTAAACATTAACCAATTATTTTCCATCCAGAAGAGGGCAGTACACAGAGTCCTTGTATTAGCAGGGTGTTAGTCTTGGCTAGTGACACTTTCCCTCATTTCCACTAGGTTCAACCTGCAATCCCAGCTAAACTCTTCACGCATTAGAAAAGATACTGTACAGTAAGAAGCTTCCAGAGCTGGCCTGCTGAGATCTTGTCCTTGCTCGAATCTTGCCAGAAATCTCCTTCAGTCAGAAGAAACATGACGTAGAATTGGCCGAGGGACACGTCTTCTCTCCACTGAATACTGGTATTGCATTTCATCAGTATCGGTTTGCCATGTTTTTCTGCTCCAGTCTAAGTTTGAGTTCAGAAACCAGTGCTGTGTTGACAGGATTGTCTTTACTCCTATGAGATCTTTTCTTTGTCTTGGAGGCCACTGAGGCAGAAACTGTAGGTACTGTCCACTCCCGGTCACCATGTCTATAGTGACTTGGCAACGGCGGGGGCATGAAGGGGGCGTTAGGAGGCAACGGAGGGGCTCGATGAGAACATCCTTTGATGTTATTGTTGCAGTTGATATTGTCTGCTGTAGGGATCTCCAGATCCTCGTTTCTAAACTTACCTCCACAACGTTCCTCTCTGAACGGTTGCTGGAAGTCGTCTTGTCTCCGGGGTTTACGCTTCCTTCGTATGATGCGACGGGAGGGTAGGATCTTGTTGGACTTGACATTTCTCACGTATATAACAGTAGAGATGAAGACTGTCACAAAAACCATGATTATAATGACACCACTGACCAAGCCTAGGAATTGCATAGGATTTTCCCTACTTTTCAGTAAAAAGGACGTCAAAGGTCCCTTGAGCTGAGTCTGTAAAAGAGCACAAGAGAAATCAAGTCTATAGGACTCAAGGATGATGTACTATAGGCTTCTCGCTGTTTGGTCAGAGACGCCATGGTAAAAGTGAGGCAAATAAACATCTCAACTCCCAGAGAGGCCAACAGCAGTCAACGCAGCATATTTGTGTCAAATGTATGTAGAGTCATTATACTGTATGGGTTAGAAAGCACTGCATGGCATCTCAAAAGCTGAGAACAGATTGATAACAATTGATTTGGTGGAAACTAATTTGGCGATTTACAAGTTCTGTTAAAGACTAAACGGATTTGAATGTTAAAACAGAGTCTGGTTGCACAGTAAGACAAGATCAGAAGGGTTGAATGAGGCACCCAGAACTACGACCATGCAGCCTCACTTTTATCATCTCAAAAATATCTACTGTATGATGTAGACTGAACGGATAAATGGGCTATTGTTTGGAGTCACATAAGAGCAAAATAAAAGCTATTAACTGTGCTCGTGTACTCTTTTACAGACTTTTTACTTGCCTTTAACAGTAAAATCATGTAAGGATGGAACAAAAAAAGAAGAATGCTAAGTATTGGTGTCGGTGTCAAAGTGTCTGATGGTCAGGGCCTCCTAATAATCTTTCTGATCTTGCCCCTTGGCTGGACCCGGGACTTTTTCACAGATTTCCAGAAAATTATGGTGGATATGAAAATGGTCAGACAGATGGCGAGGACTACAGTGCTCAAACAAATCCCGAAAACAGTCCAGGGCCGAGTTCTCAGACTCAAGAAGTATGAAATCATTCTGGATTTGATCTGTAAAGCACAGAATAACACAAAACTTATACTAGATTTGATATGAAGTTTGCATACAATACGGCGTGATTCAGTTGTATTTTTCTTGTATGCATTTAAGAGATATGTTTATATTTCTGGTTTTCATGTGCAATTACGTGACTGTCAAAATGCATAATGAGAAGGTTGTTTTGAATGGCAACCATATTTTCTTATATACAATAAATACTTTCATATTTTATATTAATAGGATTCTCAGAAAAAAAGCACTTACCGCTTCTGTGATGTCAATCTTTACCACCGTGGTGGTGCTGAATGATGGTGAACCTCTGTCTTTGGCCTGAACAACCACAGACCAGGTACAGTCTTTGTGATTGCTGATATTCTGGACTATGTCCATGGACTTGATGTACGGCTTCAGCTTTATTTCTCCTGTATCTGCATCAATGTCAAATATGTCATCTGGGTCAGACTTCATGATGGAGTATTCAATGACATTATTGGGCTCTTCTGCATCTTCATCAATCGCCTACAAATAATCAAACACAGTCAACTGACAAGTGTTCTATTAGAAGAACAAACAGAACATACAATACAACAAATATAGCAAACCTCTATTTTCACTGGTGCACCAATCACCATTGTCTTCTCTAGAGAGTTTTCATTGAATGCAGGTGAATGGTCATTGAGGTCCATAATGGTGACAAAGACTTCTGCAAGGCTGTATTTTCCGTCAGTGTCTTCGGCTTTCACATAAAAGTTATACTTGGATTTGACCTCAGCATCCAGACTGGCCCAGGGCTGAGTGTAGATGATTCCAGAATCAGGCTGAATGAAAAACCTGTGGAAAAATAAAAAACAAGAAATGAGTTCTATAGGGAAAACTGGGATTACACAGAGCTTGTTGTTCAGGGAGATGTTAACATGATTTAAAGCTTTCAGAACACAATATAAATGAGTCACTGGTACTCTCTCTATTTGAAAACTGTTATTTATACTTATTGTCAACAGGATGAAATTGTCTATACACTACTGTTCAAAGTTTAGGGCTGGTAAGATTTTTTGTGTGTTTGAAAGGCTGAATTTATTTGATCAAAAAGTACAGTAAAAACTACTGTTGTGAAACAATTTTAAACAGCTATTTCCTATATAAATATATTTTAAAATGTAATTTATTCTTGCGATGTCAAAGCTGAATTGTCAGCATCTATTACTTCAGTCTTCAGCATCACATGACCCTTCAGAAATCATACTAATATGCAGATTTGGTGCTCAAGAGACATTTCTTATTATCAGTGTTGTAAAAAAAACTGCATTTATTTGAAATAAAAGTCTTTTGTTAACAATGTAAAACACTTTTAATCAATTTAATGCAGCCTTGCTAAATAAAATCATCAATGACCCCCGAGTGAGTGAGTGAGTGAGTGAGTGAGTGAATGAATGAATGAATGAGTGAATGAGTGAGTGAGTGAGTGAGTGAGTGAATGAGTGAGTGAGTGAGTGAGTGAAAGAGTGAGTGAGTGAGTGAATGAGTTAGTGAGTGAGTGACTGAATGAATGGGTGTGTGAGTGAGTGAGTGAGTGAGTGAGTGAGTGAGTGAATGAATGGGTGAGTGAAAGAGTGAGTGAGTGAGTGAGAGTGAATGAATGGGTGAGTGAAAGAGTGAGTGAGTGAGTGAGTGAGTGAGTGAAAGAGTGAGTGAGTGAGTGAGTGAGTGAATGAATGAGTTAGTGAGTGAGTGACTGAATGAATGGGTGTGTGAGTGAGTGAGTGAGTGAGTGAGTGAATGAATGGGTGAGTGAAAGAGTGAGTGAGTGAGTGAGTGAGTGAGTGAGTGAGAGAGAGTGAATGAATGGGTGAGTGAAAGAGTGAGTGAGTGAGTGGGTGAGTGAGTGAGTGAGTGAGTGAGTGAATGAGTGAGAGAGTCAATGAGTGAGTTGAGTGAGTGAATGAGAGAGTGAATGAATGAATAGAATATAGAATAGAATAGAATTTTACTGACCACAAACAATAGTGTATGTAAAATTAAATTAATTAATTAAATATGTGATGCATTGTCAAGTATGGTGACCCATACTCGAAATTGGTCCTCTGCATTTAACCCATCCAAGTGCATGCACACAGTAGTGAACATACACCCAGAGCAATTTGGGGTTTGGTGCCTTGCTCAAGGGCACCTCAGTCATGGTACTGCTGGTGCGGGAATCGAACCGGCGACCTTCTGGTTACAAGCCCAACTCTCTAACCATTAGGCCACGACTCCCCTATGTATATGTATATAATGTATTATGTATATAATGCTCTGTTTCACCAGCCCAACACAGCAATGATGGCAACTAATATTAGCTTAGACAACAGTAGCTTGGGCTATCTATTTGTCAAAACAATGAAAGATGGAGGAGTTTTTGGAAAATTTGTCTTGTTACAGTTTTTTAATTATTTTCATATTTAATTCTTTTTGGTGCTGAAAAGATATGCTGCACCTTTAAGTGAGGCTGTTACATGAGCAGGAGAACAGTCTATTTCCTGCCCAAATCCCATTAGTGGATTAACCAAGATGGAGGGCCAGTTAACTCTTTGTTTGCAGTGCTTCAGAAATTCAGTTTTGTTGTTCTACTGCTGATTCTGTACAGATAATTGTTGGTGTCATTTGCTGAAGTATGCTGTTCATTAGATATTACATAAATACTGAAGATGACATAAAATATGTTGAAAGAAACTGGAATGAATAGAAGGCAGCATGCTGACAGTTTAGAGTTGTTGTCAGTTAAATAAAATCAAACACAAGCTGGTATTAACAGACTGTGTGGTCTGTCTGGCAGAAACAAAACAAAAAAGATCCCACGCTCACTCAGCCTTTCCAAGGAGAGAGTTAAGACATTATTTAAGAGCGCAAGACATTAAAATCACACAGCAGGAGAAAGATTTAACATGCCTGTTGTGCCAACAAACCATCATTTATACATTCATATGGTTTGTATTTATGTGTTTATTCTCTATAAAATAAGAAGAAAGCTACTATCAGAGATTATGAATCTGTCTCTGGGTTTAGGAAGCTTGAGATGGATTTATTAAATTAGGAGCCTAGAGCAGCGGGAGGACTGAACCCTGTTCCAAGACGGCAAGACTATTTCAACTATTTGTGCAGCGACTTTGGAATCTAATAAAAGAAAAGAAAATCGGATCCTCTTGGGTACAGCAAGTCTTACAACAACATGAAAAGTTATTGGAAGTTGAATTCTGTCTAGCTTTAGTATCTGTAGGCTGTTTGTGATGAATTGGGGTGAGCTTACATCCCTCCTGTTCTCCCACTCACTAAATAGGCAGTGTTTTGGCATTAATGATGTTGCATAAGCGTCTGTCTTTTCATGTGGCTTATTCCATTCGACTGCCGTTGAATCAGTAGGATCTCTACAGCACTCTAGGCTTTAAAAAGACCACACACACTCTGAAAACAAAAGGGAAATAAACATGCAAGGGGGGCAGGGTACTCACAGGTCCGCTCCTGAGCCATAGATGGAGTATTTGACCACACCCCAAAGACCAGAATCAGGATCTGTGGCCTGCAGAGAGCATAAGGAGCAAACGTCATCCACTGGCATCTGTTCCCACACATAACTGTAATGCCAACATCTACGTAACCGAACAGATGACATTTTGAGCCAAAAGGCAGAACATTAGGAGCGATGTGGGATTTGTTAATCAGACTAAATCATTATTTGCCTTGTACTCATGGTTGAAGCATATTCTTATGTCCAAGGTCAAAAAGTCTCTTATCCTCACAAAGACTGCATTTAGTCGATCAAAAATACAATAGAAACAGTAATATTTTCAAATATGATCACAATTACAACTGTTATATATATATATATATATATATTTTTTAATATGTGATTTATTCCTGTGATGGCAAAGCATGGTGGAAACCATGATAAATTCTATGATTCAATAGATTCAATAGATATGATCAAAAAGAACAACATTTATTATATATATATATATATATATATATATATATATATTAGCAGTAGTACTGTCACTCTTAATAAATGTAATGAAACTTTTCTGAATAAATCTTTTGAACAGTAGTGCTTTTTATCCATTAAGGCCTTCTTTTTTTTAGATATTGCTTTTAGATTGTTTTTAGGCAATACAAATACATTCACTACAATGTATTTGTGCATATAAAATAAAAAAAAAAAAAGACGTTTTAGCATGATCAGTATCATGCTGTAGTTTTGTTGAACAAAACAAAAACTATTACCAATTTGTTCAGTATTTTGACACAAAAAAGAGATGTGATGTTATTGCCACCTGAATGCTATAATGATATGACCACATCATGATATTTTTTCTATTAAAGCTCAAATCTGGGGCTTTGGTGTTACACAACTGAATGAAAATGATAGCCATCTGGCAGCTTACTACGTAATAGACTGTTTAGCAAGCATTCACATACTGAGCATGATTTTGGATTCTGATCCAACCCCTCAAATGTTATATTTAGATTAATAATGCGTATAATGCGTCTTTTTTCCGCAACAGAGAACAGTCTGGAGAGGATGACAAACATGTTAATCTTTTTGTGCTTATAATGTCTAGAGTGTTCTGTACTCACTGTCACAGACACAACACTGGATCCTCCGGGTGAATTTTCTGGAATCCGGGCGATGTAGAAATCAGAGGAGAATTTGGGAGCATTATCATTGGTGTCTAGCAGATGAATGATTATGTCTGCCGTGGCACTGAATCTCTCAGGGGTGTCAATCTCTACAGCGAGAAGCTGCAAACAATGAGCATAATACATTTCTGCAACTGGTAACATATCTCTGAACACTGACTAATTCTTCTATATTTATAATTGTGTTGGGTCATTCTCAGGCCATTTGTGTCTTATTTGCGTCCCTATACATGATTAAGGAAATTATTTTGATTTAATTTCGGTAAACTTCAGTTATCATTTAATGCCAATTTTCATGTTCATATTGCCATGACATTTTAACAAAAAACATAAGATGTAGATGCAGAAGATTTCTAAGACCCTATGAAATTCTGCATTTTATTGCAATTTAAAGTCAACTAAATCATAAAATCCACTGTTTCCTTGAAACATGCATGTCTGTATTACATAGCATATACAACACATTTGTTGGTTCATTATTTGTCCATGTACTCAGGATTCTACTCAAAATTCTATTTACCTTAAATGTCAGGAATTGTGATTTCTCAAAATCCATTGCAGCAGAATCCTCTACCAGGACAGTGACTTGGGCTTCATTCAGGACGGTTTGAGGGACCACTCGTAACATGCGGCCTGGGCCCACCAGTCTGAGGTGAAATTTTGCATTTGATCCCTGAAAACGTACAGCATAAACACAAAACTCTCATGCAGGGCTAATATAGAGAACTATTAAGAATACTGAGTGGGCATGAGTCAAACTATTTTAAATGAATGGCAAACAATGATGATCAGGAGGATAACATCATCATTTCGGCAGTTGCGCTCACCCATGTGATCTTATTGTGTGGAATGAATTCTGCATTCCAATGTGACTAAATGCTGAATAACTAAAATTATTGCATAATATGACGAAAGCTTAAAAGAGATCAGCTGCTTGTTTGGGTGCCATCCTGTCATTTATGTAACATAAATGGCAATGTTTATTATAATTGAACCCTGCTCATGGAAGTAATACAATAAACTAATGGCGCATTGTTGATTTTTAAATAATGGTTGATCTGTACTACAAAATTACTGCAACTCAATCAAGCTTTTATTAAATTCTTTTAAAGCAAGGAACAGATAGTCAGATTTTCTTTCTAATGTTTATAAACCTGCATGCACTAATTTTAGCTATGACAAGCCTGTAACCTACTGCTGAAAAAAAAAATGCTACACACCTGATCGGAGTCGTTGACTGTAATTTTCAAGCCCCTCAGGAACTCTCCCTCTGGAGGATGTTCATACATAGTTAACTCAAACACGTTCTGTGGTCCATTTTCTCCAAAGAATGTGGGTGGATGGTTGTTCAGATCCACTACCCGAATGGTCACTGTGGTGACTGCAAAGTCCAGGCGTTTTCCTTCTGGATTGACCTCTGAAGCCTGGGAAAGAAATACACTGTTGATTATTTATAACTCATACTTAATTCATTAATACTAACTGGCAGTTTCAAAAAGCCATGTTATATGGATTGGCTTGACATACTCTTGTAATGAGGATACACACGTTTTAGATAGCTACAGCATGGACAGGGATAGATTTTAGTAATTGGCTTATTCCTAAAACTGTCTTACACTCTGTCTCAAGTCAGAGATCAGGGGGGCAGCAATGTCTAGTAACCAAACATCTGATGCCAGATAAAAACAGAAGCTGAAGATTTTACCTTGACTTTAATGTTAAAGATTTCTCTCCTCAGGTCTGCTGGGTACACCTTCAGAGTGATACATCCACTGGTTTTATTGATGGCAAAAACCCCATCTGCTCCTGAATAAATTGATTGAGAATTTGTTGTTTTGACAAATGGTGTGGAATTGAAAGATCGTAACGAAATTCCTTTCCAGCCATCAAAAGATGTGCAAAACAAATGCATTTTCACATAATCCAATAATACATACCAGATTCTATTGAATATATGATTGGATTTGGATTATCCATGTCTCCATCCTTGGCAAAGACTGTAAATATCTCAGATCCCTGTAGACAAAATTAGATCTTAAGGAGCAGTAAAGTTTGCATAGTTTGATTTTTGGTAAACCCTGAATCTGAGAAAGCTTTGCATTTGCTCAAAAAGCGACAGGGTTACATTAGCAAATAATTAAGAAGAAGATATTTAAATGTATTCTAGAAAACATCTGTAATTTTTCTTGATATTTGATAGCTATTTATAAGCTATCCTGTCCTTACAGCATGTGTGCAATAGCTCAGTATAGTCTTTTTCAGCTGATTTAAGCTGCACGCTGCTCAGACAGAATGAGATATCTGTGTAGCTCCACAAATATTTTAGCAGGTTCAAACTGTAATGTGGACAACCTCTACGTCTACTTTTATTCAGCAAGAACTGATCGAAACTGACAGTTGATACACTTATAATGTTACAAAAGATTTCTATTTCAAATAAATGCTGTTCAAACATTGATAATAACAATACATGTTTCTTAAGCACCAAATCAGCATATTAGAATGATTTCTGAAGACTGGAGTAATGGCTGCTTAAAATTCAGCAGATTAAATTACATTTTAAAATATATTAAAATAGATATTTTAATACACAATATTCCTGTTTTACTGTATTTGTAAATGACATACATTAGCATTTATGTTTAAGTGGCAGATCGACTTCAATCATGTTAAATAATTCTGAAGTGTGTTACGATGGATACTCACAGGCGAGGAGACCTCATACACATAACCAAAGTAAGGAGTCCCAACAAACACAGGGGGAGTGTCTTGAGTGTCAATCACATTTATTGTCAAAGTGGCAGATGATGACATCACTTGTTGCTTGCCCTTGTAAATGCCACCTCCATCCTGAAAACAAAAGTTAGTGTTATTTCCTATATCATTAGGAGGCAAGAAATAATAATAACCTAAGCATTAAAATGAAGATCAGTTGGAAATGTGCGCTGGAAATGAAAAACTAAGCTTGAACCGGTAATACGAGGAGAACAAAATCACGCTGTCTCACCTTTGCCACCACAGTGATGAAATGTGTGCGGGATTTCTCATAATCGAGGGTTTCACCTGGTTTTATCCGCAGCACGCCACTATGGTGGTCAATGGCAAATTTTGTACTTGGTTCACTGCTCTGGATTTAAGAACAAACAGAGATTCTAATGAAACTCTGCATAAGGGATGGAAAAGAAAAAAGATATACTCTGCTTTCATGACCTTTAGTTCAGATTTGATCTCTCAACTGGATGCTAGAAGTTACCTGGAGGAAGTAAGTGACTGATCCCCCTGAGCCGGTGTCTCTGTCCACTGCCAGCACTTTGTATATGCTACTCCCAGATGTAGAGTTCTGTGCACACACACATATACAGTTTTCAAACAAGCCTGTTTATACAGATCACATTCAAATCAAAACCATTTTTGATGGCCAGGTAGTTTCATGTAATAAAGTATCATTGAAAAAAAAAACACAATTCCTCACCTCTGGCACATCTACAATCGAAGGCATGCTCTGAAACTGTGGTCTCTCATCATTGGCATCCATGACAAAAACTGAAACCTTTTCAGCTACCTGACATCACACAAGAGCATCAGAAAGATCTCTACAACACTCATAACATACACCGGATAAAACACATAAATCAACAATACTTACTTTATTAAGGCCATCTGAGATACTGACAAAGACTTCAATCTCATCTTGTGCCTGTGAAAATAAAAAGATGTAGCGTCACTGTAGTATTCTCAGCACATTTAAAACATTACACGTTTTGAAATTTACCTCTCTGTCGAGTTCCTCTATTAGAGTTACTGTTCCAGATTTGGGATGAACACGAAAATATTCTTTGGATCCGGGTTCAAAGGTCATTCCATACTTTACTGGCTGGCCTTCTGGGTCGGTTCCATTAAGAACATATATCTGTGTTCCTGTAATTTACATTTGTAAGTAGTTATTTCTGTGTTTTTATAATTCACACCAGTCAAAATGACCTTAACAGCAGTGGTTCTCAATTAGGGCCTGGGGCCCCACAAGAGGGCCTCAAGAAGATGTAAAATAATCTAAAATAACGTTAAACTATTGGATGGTCATTGGGCCTTTGAAAATACCACAATCAACAACCAAAGTCAAAGGGCAAAATCACCACCCTGCATCAAGCATGGTCTTTGGAAACCAGCAGTCGCCATGTTAATACCGTTTACACCTAGCCAGAGTGACATCAACAGGTGATATTAATATAATCAGATGGTACAAAAATGTTACCATACCTTTTGGCGTATCCTCTGAGAGATTTAACAGTGCCATATTACCGTTGTCACTGTTAGGCCCATTGTCATAGAAATAAGGTGCGTAGTCAGTCTGTGCTGTAAACAACAACAAGATATCACAATAAAATACCACAATTAACAGTGTAACATAACCAGACTTATAAGTACAAGACATCATGTGCCTACAACAACTGTACCTATCACAATATTTGTCATTTTTCTGACACAAGGTTGAACACGCATTGCATAATGTAATAATACTAATGACTGTCTCTATCTACTTGTCTAGGATTACAGGTGTCTTACATCATAAATGCTTCAATATCCCTGGTTTATCAAAGGTATTTCACTATATAAATTCATTTATGAAATGAATTTTTATCTAAATTTTGATTTAGAGTTAGTTTTCTTTCAGGGAAGTCTCTGTTTGCTCACCTCCTACTGTCAATCAGAAATAAAGGTGATGCAAATGAGACAGAAAGACCAAAGAAGATGATTTCAAGATTATATACATTAGTCAACAGTGTAACACAATCAAGTAAAGGAATGTTTAATCGCCTGAGCCACATCCGTATTCAAAGATGCTGATGAATACATACCAAAGCAGAAATGTGCTAGCAGAAGAACTGATGAAAACTGCATTTCCATATCATTCTTCATCCTAATAAAGCAAAGCAGTTACAGCAGGCCAGACAGCGCACTAGTGAAGAGAGCTAAGGCAGTGTCCTTCTGAGGGTGTTTATTTCAGATTGAGGAGAGCTAAGGCAGGTGCTAAGAGCCTAATCCAATGACACGCCTTAACCCTTGAGCACAGTTTTAGAAGCCCATCTTTGCAGCACGGCAACTAATGGCCACTAGGGGGGTTCAAGAGTAGCACACCTGACCTGATATGACAGGTTAGAGACTCTTCTTAGTTATAGTATTACTGAAATCCCACATTCAGAATGCTGAAGCTCTCTCACCAAGGAACAATCACCAATGAATACTGAAGAATATTATGAAAATAGTCACCCAATTTTTTGAGTAAAACTTAAATTATCTTTTTGTGAATGAATGAATACATAAATAAATAGCACGTTTGTAAGCATTCATCAGACATTTTACAGGCCTTTTAACAGATGAATCGTCTTAATCTCTTTGACAATCCAGTTTATGTTTCAGAGCGCACGTTCAGGTCATATTTAAAACAAAGTTATGTAATCTCAGACTCATCAGCATTAGCAAATATCTCGATCTCACTCTTTAATGACCTTTATCATTAGAGCTTTTTAACATTAAATTATGCTCAGAGTAGAAGTTTAATGCTCAATAAAATCTTTTACAGTCGGGTTCTATAGTTTCTCCAGGTCAAGAACTAATGTGGATTATTTAGTAGAAAACATTAGAATGAAGAAAAATATTTATGTGCATAAATATAGCATTCAAAACTATAAATAAAAAATTCTATCAAATAAATAAGGATGGATGAAAGTGTATTGCTGACTTCAAAAACGATCACACTGCAAATTCTAATAAAGTTTCAAAATCCAGTTGCCATATAGAATTAAAACTGTTTTCGTATTACTTTTTGCTCAGATGAGCAGCTGTGCGGATCAGAAAAGGTAACACCTGCCAATTTACCTTCATCTACATTTGTGAGTGTGGCTTTGCTTTCAGGTTTAATTTGTTTGGAGCAGGCAGATGGTAGGCAAGCAGATTAACCTACAATAATCCTTCATCATCATGTAGTGCTCAGAGCCAGTCTACAGGGACACACAAACTAGAAGCGTCTCTGCATATACACCACAGAAAACACTGGACTCTGGCAGATCTGGATATATCAATTACCTTATATGACTGTGAAAATGTTGCCTTGATAATGCTCACGATTAACAGAATTGTTACAAAGCTCTTGCTTTTTCTATATAATGAAATAATAAAGAATTATGATCATTTTGATAATATTTAAAAACATGAAACCGTTTGCATTTATGTTTGGTTTTACAATCAGAGGAAAAAAAGAAAAGAGGTCAAATATCCAGTTTATCGTAAGATTAACTCTGGAAATTTCTTGTATATTGTGATCATGTGTGTCAGTCATACATCAGCAGTGTGTGGATTATATGGAAAAAATAGAAACTCTGAATGACACACAGATTTACCATTTATGCAAAATATTATCATCTTCTTAAATCTGTTTCTGACGTGACTATAAAAGGTCTTAGACATCGCTTTTATTGTGATTATCCTGGCATGGGCTAAAATGGGATATGAAAAAAAGTTTACTACGGAAAGAAACCTCAAATGACATTCTGGGTCTGTTATAGTGATTTTCAATTATAATAGCACTATTTTATACAAAATAAACAATAAATTCAAATTACTACAGTAAATATCATGTAAGCAACTCGATTTTTATAAAATTTCAGAATTCATGTGCAACCTGCCTAAATTGGGACCATCGACTATCTGGAAAATTAACTAAAATTTAATAATTGAACTTAATTTAACTATTGAAATCCCAGTTTCAATACTAATGTGCAACTATTAAATATACAAAGATCTGAAATCTTCAATCCACATGTTTGAATGTACTTCTTGGATTACAAATAAGCTTTGGATTGGATGCAATGTCTGGGTCATCAACATATTAGGGTCATTTTAATCTTGCAAACTTCAGTTCATCTGAAAATATATTATGTATTCTAGCTCAGAGTTTAAGCTTTTACATGGTTTTCCAACCCAATCATTTTTTTTCTCATGTTTCTCCTATTGGCAAAATATTGTTGGAGATGCCTAAACAAATGTGGTTCTGTTTTTAAGCTATAAATAAAATTAGAGACAAATAGCTATAACCTCAGTTTAAACAAGATAAGAACAGTACCTCAAACCGGTCTTCGGCAGTGTTTTGATAACACCCAACTTGGCAGTAGCTATTAGTATAGCCTATATGCCACAACTGCAGTATAATTTGGCTATTCCACAACAAAAACGACGGGAATGTGAATTTCATGTCAATATTTTATGTCACTGTAGTTTGTTAAATATAGTAGATCGTTTCCATCACTGTAAGTCACTGTTATAGTCAGTAACACTACATCACCGCCCCCACGTGGTTACAAAACGCTAATGCGAAACGTTTCGAGGCTCATCCTCGTGGCACCGCTGGACCTATACTTCAACAGTATTTATTTTAGTGATCCCATAGGGGTCATTCGGTGCACTACAGCATCACATCAAGTACACGAAATGTACACGAAAAAAAAAAATACACGAAACATAGGCCTACAAGAAAACAAAAATAGATAGGAGCCTGCCAATATCAATCTGGACATCACACCTTGCTACATTAAAACTAATTACTGATTGCCAGCACTGTTTTATCTAAATTAATAAATAAACAAACAAACAGAAAGGGGAGAACAGAACGCTTCTTTACACTGTTTAAAAAAGGTCCCATAATAATTTATGGTTTACACTTTAACAATAAATATGGTAACCTAATAAACCATGATTTCGGGACACTAAGGTGCGTCGTAATTCGCACAATCAAGTTTTGAACCATTACTCATTCAGTGAGTGTACGAGTTCAGTCTCCGTGAACTAACGCAGCGTGTTTTATCCTAGATTTCAGACCCCTCGACTCCCCACTGCAAAAGGGGGATGCAGGAATCCACGTATGAGTGTCCCAGGGCCCTCCTCAAACAGAAAAGCCCTTGTGAACACTCACACTGGGGGTTCTTACTTGACCACGTGACGTGTATCCAAGGATAGCCCAAACTTGGAGACCGCCGTGAAATGGACACGTTTCCAGCATGCTGCACCGGAGAAAAGCGCAAATGGAGATAAATGAATAAGAGGCTTTCTTCAATGCCGTGAGAATCTGGAAATAACTTTAGGACCCTTCAACTTATGAGTTACAGCAAAAATGTCCAAGTTGGAACTTTCTTAACAATGACCGATCTGCTTTTGTTCGTGGAAATAACAGGGTATAAAGTCCGTCTTATCAAATATTAACTTTATAGTGTAATTAGCGTTTTCACTCACGCACATAAGCGCAGGAACAATGTGTACCAGACGCGATCATTCAGGATGCTCCAGATGAACTGCTGGAGACCCGTTCAGTCTGTAAGGTAAGATTTCATTCAGTCCAGCTATTTTACCACAATCGCAGAGTATTAACTTTCACCTCTGCCAAAGATCTGTAAATACTTTTACAGCAACATTACAATAGGAATCTTTAAGCTTGCTCTTTTCTTTTATTTATCTCTCATTGTAAATATTTTCACTACAACATTACAATAGTAATCTCTGAGTTTGTTATTTTCTGTCATTTTATTTAGCTCACACTGAACAATCTATCTATCTATCTATCTATCTATCTATCTATCTATCTATCTATCTATCTATCTTCTCATAAGAAAGCATTAAGCCTTGAGATAAAATGACTGACTTAAAGTTAGTTGACTTAATTGAGGATTTTGTTATTTCAGAAAATAAAACAGTTTCATATGTCAGTTTCCAAATGTAATCTAATCTAAACACTAATTTAAAATATGCGTGACTATAGTCAAATTGTTACTTCTTTCTTTTTTTTTTCTTTTTTTTTTAATTTGTCTATTTTCTTGAAAACAAAAACTAAAAACACATTGTTACTTCCACCTACTTTTCATCCAAATCTTCTTAATCTTGAATGAAATTTGAAGTGGTTAAAAACAGGAATGCATTTCTTGCTGCAGATTGTGACTTAACCACCACTTTGAATTGATATAAACATTTAATGCAGCAATTAAAGTTTATTTTTTTACTGCAACTGTTTTCATGTATTTCCTAGTAATTAGCCGTTAGATTGGTGTCATCATACTCAATCTCCTGCTAGTTCACACTGATTAGTTCAAAACAGCAAGTGAAAGTCATGGTGTGGCCTTACTATGTGTGTGCGTGTGTGAGAGAGAAGCCATTTGGTGCCACGTCTCTTTAAGGTTTACATTTTGTGATATGCCCTTGACAAATACACCCCCTGTTCCTGTTCCCCTCCTCCACCACTGCTGCAGCTGCAACTCGTGGGCCCAGGCAGCACAAGCGAGCCTGTCACTTGGTGATAGTGGATTTCTCTCATATAGAAGAACTCCAGCTAAACACTGCCTATCTCCCAGAAGGCACCATCACGCACTGCTGAACCGCAAAGCGCTCCGTAATGAAACAAGACAAAAACACAAGGATGAAACATGCTCCCTGGCCCCAGACTGCACACACCTCTCTGATACCCATGCTAACTCACTTCCTGTGTCATGTTTTCTGACAGAAAATGCCACCAGATTATATCCGTGTAATACTCCTGGATAAAAAGTGGTGCTATCCCAAAGGTTTAAAATGATTGACCACATGTCACAGACCAGTCTGAAAGCATCAGATGCACTGTAGTTTATTGTAACAAGCTACTGATGTGTATCTTCCATCTCTGGGGAACAAATCAAATCGAAGTATTTTTTACACAATGAAAAATAAACCCAAACACTGCTAGAGTAGGATTATTTAAGCATTTTTTTCTAACACATCTATAATGCTGTAAGATAAGCCATTAATGTAATTTGTATGGGAATGATGAACAGAGTGATGTCCGTTTCTGCTTGAGCAGATCATCAGATTTGTCAAATGCTTCAGTGGTTTTTGAATATGTAAAGACCTCAGCTCAACCGCCGTGCCTGACAGTTTGACGGCTATGGCATAATAAGCCCACATAATTGGTTTATATTTACTTAGACTGCACACTATCATTCCTTGACGGCTTGAAAATTGTGTCATATCCTAAATGCTACTCTTTGTGCAGACAAATTGCATGGCATTTACCTATGACAATTTTCCCACTGGTACACGTCTTATTTTACAACTACAATATTGCACTCGCTCTGCTTACATTTTTAGCACAGTTTAGGAAAGTGTCACATTCATAAAAGCCACTGTCTGGCAGAGGTCTGGTAGGTTTATTTGAACAGATGTGGTCTCGATATGGTCCAGATTAACCCCTGTCAACCGGTGTTTTTTGCCTTGCTGTGAAGGTAACACAATGCGTTATTGCTAGTAAACGACAACTCTGAATAGAGCTATCTGTCAGGTTAAGGCAGCTCACCTACTTAAAGCCATTCATTGGGGTTATCTGGGGTCAAACATGCCCTAAAGCTACTGATTTTACTGCAACACAACAGCCCAATATATCTGTAGTGTTGTAATGGTGTTGTTCCTTTACCATTTCCCTTAGGAAACAGTTTCTTTACATTAGAAGTTTTTATACTTAATAAAGAGTCTGTTATTCATACATTAATACTCTTCTTAGGAACAGTCATTAGCATATTTAAACGTCTGTATTCAAACCTGTAACTACTCTGAATCTGGTGATATAACTTTGATAAGGAAAAAATCAGATGAAATCCTTATAATCTCAAAACAAGGGTTTATTTAAACAGGTAAACCTAAACTTCCTCTGCAACACATGGCTACAGTGAACAAATGGCTTGTGGAATTCAGAGGTCATGAACCCTTGGTGAAACGACAGACCAGTGTAGATAATTCTGCTTTCCTAAAATGGATGGAAACATTGGGTATTAAAGAAATGCTGCAACAACAGATGATTTGAAACTATGCGTAGAAGCCACTGACCCAAATGTTCATTTCAAACTGTATACCTAACTCTCAGAAAATGAAAACCATGTCAAACAAACAGAATTCCACCCACACCATATGGCTTCCAAGATTTAATGAAAGCATTACAGACTTGCTGCAATAGGAAATGTCATTTCCTTTTGACTCTGCGGGTTACAGAGGCAGAAACAATCTGTGGCTAAGTTACGAGCTATTTTTATGGATTTTTTTTTTTTGAGAAGCTTGAAGATCACTCATTCTCAATTTTATCACTTAAAATATTTAACATTTAAAATAAATATGATTTTTAAAATATATACATATAATAATTACAGGGATTAATATAGACTACCATTCAACATTTGGGGTCAGTAAGCTTTTTTTAAAGAAATAAATATTTTATTCAGCACGAATACATTAAATTGATAAAATATAACAATAAAGGTAATTATGATGTTACAAAAAATTACATTTCAAATAAATGCTGTTCCTTTGTTCTTCTTTTGTACTTAATATTCATTGAAGAGTACTGAAAAAAATGTATTTCAGTTTGCACAAAAATATTAAGTAGCACAACTGTTTAAAACTAAATCATTATACTAGAATGATTTCTGAAGGATCATGTGACACTGAAGACTAATGGCTGCAGAAAATATAGCTTTGCTATCACAAATGCAGCCTTTGAGACTTCTTTCAGAAACATTTAAAAAAATAACCTATTTGACTACAAACTTTTGAATAGCAATGTAAATACTAAAGAAGTACTACTTTTGATGATTCATGGTGATCCACAGTAAGCAGTTACCAAAGAGAGACACTGTGTTCTGTGGACCTCATCATCTCTCATCATTCCACATTAGTGGAATTACTGGACAGGTGATGACAGTGCAGGCTGCTTGTTTGGGACAAAGCTGAAATTGTCTGTGTCTGCTTATACTCCCCTGTGCCAAACAGTATAAATCTGTCACCACTTGGAATCAATACATAGGGCTGGTGTGTTAGTGAGTTTCATGTCTGTGTGGAAATGATGCCAAAACTCCTGTCTTGATTTTGTTTATTGCAGATGAAATGTAACCCAGGTTCTGACATGAGATGAACCCAAAACAGTTGGCAGCAGCAACGAATTAGCAGTCTGTGGAGGCATTTCCTAAATCAAAGTTAATTTGAGAATGAGGAACAAGTATGCAGTCATCATTATCTGCATTGTGGCACTTGTCATCATTGAAAAAGAAAACAACATTATTTCAAGGTGAGAATTTTTGGATTAGCTAAAAATACACCCCCCCAAAATACAAATATTTATTAAAATGTTTTAAATTTGACATCATTTTAAAATGTACAGGGTCTCAGACAAGCTGACACTTAGACGGACCCCACAGACGGAGCCTCCAGTGCCCTACAATGCTTCCAGCGATCTGGTAGTAATGGACGACAACAGTTCCTATCCAGAGGACATGTATGCTGAGAACAGCATTCAGGCAGGCCGAAAGCACATCCTCTTGATGGCTACCACTCGTACGGGATCTTCCTTCGTGGGCGAGTTCTTCAACCAACAGGGTGGAAATATGTTTTACCTCTTTGAGCCGCTCTGGCACGTGGAGAGGATGCTATCGATTGGCTCGAGTGGCACAAATGCCAGCACTTCAGTTTGGGTGTACAGAGATGTCCTACAGCATCTCTTCTTGTGTAACTTCTCGATGTTGGAGCGCTTCATCAGCCCTCCTCCGCAGGACCACGTCACCCCTGCCCTGTTCCGCAGAGAGTCCAGCAAGGCCCTGTGCGAGGAGCAAGTCTGCTCTCCGGTTGTAAAAGATGTTTTTGAGAGGTACCACTGCAAGACAAGACGATGCGGGCCACTCAATCTGACCTTGGCTTCCGAGGTCTGCTTAGGAAAACAGCACAGGGTGATCAAAACAGTGAGGGTCCGACAATTAGACACACTTCGTTCTCTAGTAGAGGACCCTCGGTTGGATATCAAACTCATTCAGCTGGTTAGAGACCCTCGAGCCATCCTGGCATCAAGGATGGTGGCTTTTGCAAGTAAGTACCAGAACTGGAAAAGCTGGGCAGTGAATGGAGACGTTCCTATAGAGGACGAAGAGGTCAAACGTCTCGAAGGAAATTGTAACAATATCCGCATCTCTGCCGAGTTGGGCTTGAGTCAGCCGAAATGGCTGAAAAACCGTTATATGCTAGTACGTTATGAAGATATCGCCAGGTACCCCATGCAGAAAGCAGCAGAAATGTACAGTTTCACAGGGATTCCGATGACAACACAAGCACGGGATTGGATCCTCAAAAACACGCATACATCAACCGAGGCAAGTGGCGTGTATTCCACCCAAAAAAACTCTTCAGAACAGGTGGAGAAATGGCGGCTTAGTATACCGTTCAAACTGGCCCAAGTTGTACAGAAAGTTTGTGGACCAACCATGAAACTTTTTGGGTATAGGTTTGTAGACAGTGAACAGACACTATTGAACAGATCCTTTAGTTTGCTTGAAGAAAAACAATTTATTTAGGCATAGGCATTTTTTATGCATACATTGTTACAGGAAAACCAAGCGCGAAATGTGACAAGGTTTTGTTTTTAATATGTGGACTAAAAAATATGCATAGCACAGACACACTGGCACACTGTAGCACACTGGGATGTTGCTTATACTGAGGTACTTGTGGCATGCATCACCTGAATTATTTGAACATAAAGCCTAACTGAAATTATGAGTGAATGATTCTAGATGCCTTCATATGAAAAAAAGCTTGATGAGGATAAAAATCATCTGTACGCATAAGATGAGACATGATCAAGCGGGCATCTTATTTATGTGTTGTGCTGCTGCTAAAGTGATGTTTTTTTCACCAGAGTCATTTCAAATTGCTTTGTTTGAAATTAAAGCCCAAAAATTGGTTTTGACAGTTTGTCATCTCTCATTTTTGTAAGACAGAATTTTTTTTAATGCGTCTACATATTACTAGATATTAACTGAGAACAAATTTCCACTGTGTGAAGAGGCAGTCAGTATAAAAGGCAGCTTTTGACAGCCAGCTGTGATCCCAGAGTACAATTGTGGCATTATTCTCTAAAAAACTGAAGCGCATAATAGACCTTTGTCCATGCACATTTTTAAATGTTTAATATTTTAAACCTTTTTAAAACACAAAAATAGAATATGAGAAGTAAAATAATAACAACAGAAACAGCAAAACACCAACATTTTCCAAGAGCATCTGCTCTTTGACCATACAGGCATAGCAAACAAGAGAAAAAGCAGCACCAGTTTCTTTAGGACCCTCCAGTATTGTAGACTTTAGAATACTGGTAGACTTTTGAAAAGCATAGCATTCTTAAAATAGCTGAATAGCATTTAGTTTCAACTGAAGCCCTAATTCCAAAGCTATTACATATGTTTTATTTTTAGAATGACCGTCTGTGAAATATTGTTAGGAAACACATGAAGATATGACAGCATGACATTAAATATGAAATCTACACGGACATTCTGGGAACAGTGATGTTTTCTTTGCCCACATAATTTTACAATCTTATCTCAAGACAGATTTACTGAGAAACAGTGATGTTCTCTATGCACAAATAAAATTACTAATCTTATCTTGACTAAATATTCACATCACACTCAAACTATTTCCTGAGTTTCCTGGCCATGGAGACCTAGTGTATGCCAAAGCTTAGATGTCTGCATTAGCAACACAGTGGTTCTTTGAAAAGAGATACAGTAGTATCTTCATGCTTTATGTTTCATTTCCACTGCAAGCAAGCAGTACATCATGCAGAATACATTGTTCTTCACAGAAAGAGCTGCTTCTCAGAACAATAAGCCAGAAAACACAAATGTATGTTTCTCTTTAATTGTACTGCTGCTATCTGTTTGCAACAATAAATAATTTAAGATCCGCTATTGCATTCACTGGCACTTTAAGATAAATGTGCATTCAAGAGTCTAACATCTGTTAAACAAAGAGCGAGAGAGAGAGAGAGTGCAGAGTGTCGGTCTACACACTGGTATTTCAAAAAATATGGGTTTATTATGATCCACCAGTGTTGCAATGTCCCTTGGAATCAGAATCCCCGATTTAATGAGTCTATAGGGAAATTTGCATTGACAAAACAGTGAAGCTGCCGCTCTGCTTCAGCGTACACGCTGTGATCGTTGCGTAGCCTTCGAGAAAGCTGATGTCTACAAGAACAAACTGAAAAATCAGTTCTCTAAGAGTACGATTTAGTGACGCTGAGCATAAAGCGTGATTTATACCTGCAGGATTTCTGTTGCTAGTTCATGTTGAGGACATATGCAAATGCATGTTTCATTGACACAGGACTTTCCTCCCCACAAATCAATATCAAACACATCTCTGATTTTCATATATGCCATAAAAGGCCTATGAAAACAAAGTATGTTTTCTTTAACTCATTCTTGACTGATTTGGGACTACTGTGAGAGCGTTGTGCACGCAGGGCAACAGGAAATCAGCCTCGATGTGCATGTGTTCCACTCTCTCAGGATGTGCCACACCTTCTAAGTAGCGCTCTGTCCACACTAGGGCTCAGACGGCCGTTGAACAGGCCTTTCATACTGTCTTTCCAAAGCTTCCAGTCTTTAAAGGACACAGCGCTGCCTGTTTATGGCTCAGAAGCCTGCTGGCCTGCTAGAGCCTGAGCTGACTAATCATATGCAACACAGAGGGATTATTCCACTGACTCCAATTGACTCATTGATGCCTCGCAAATAACGTGAGGAAAAAATAACGTCTGAAACCAGACAAAAAGGTATTTGTGAGGGGGGGAAAAAAGGATGTGTTTATGGAAAAAAATCCCTTTCAGGATATTTCTGAGTTGCTGCTTAGTCATGCAGTCTTGGGTCTCACTGCTGATGTTTATCTTTAGTGTCTGGTTGAAGTCTGCACTGGAAAAGTGGGGGAAATACGTGGCTTGACCAGAGACAGAGGGTGTGAGAGAGAGTTCTGACTTGTCTGCTTATGCCAATAATTACCATCAACAAGCAATAAATACAGGGACTGGAAAGCCCTCCAAATGATGAAGTTTCCATTCATCATGATCTCGGTACTTTACTCATTACTGTTAATTACAATGTATTGTGATGTATTGTGAATTGTGCAGTTGTGCCTGCTACCTCAATATTCAAAATACATTACAAAATAATAACAAAATAACTGGCCGTCCTGGGTATAAAATGTAGATTATACAATAATTATATAAATAATATTGTATAAATATATAAAATGTAAATATTGCTTAACCCTTCAAATGTCACTCTGCAGAACATAAAAGAAGGTATTTTGCAGAATGTTGATAGCCAAACAGGTTCCCTTTAACTTCCATTCTATTTTTTTGCTCATAGACTAGAATTAAATGGGAAATTGTTTGGTTACCAACACATCTGCTTTTAAATTCCAAAGGAAAAAGAAAGCTATACAGGTTCAGAATGACATAAGGGTGAGTAAATGACAGAATTTTTTATTTTTATATGGATTGTTCTTTTAATGGATTGTTTTCTTACTATATAAAAGCTCTTCTGAGTGTCAGATTATTGAAATTTTCAATCAGAAAAATTAACCCTGAACCAGTTAGTTAAGATTACTAACTGAATACACTACTATTCAAAATTTTTGGCATCAGTAAAAATAATTTCAAAGTAATGGCTTCAGCAAATCAGCATATTAGAATAATTTCAGAAGGATCGTGACACTGAAGACTGGAGTAATGGCTTCTGAAAATTCAGATTTACCATCAAGGCAAATTATTTATTTTTTATTTTTTTTAATTATATTCAAATAGTAAATAGTTATTTTAAATTATAATAATATTTCATAATAATACTGTTTTTACTGATTACTTTCAAACAAATAAATGCAACTGGTGAGCAGAAAGAGACTCCTTTTAAAAACATATAAAAATCCCCCAAACTTATGAATGGCATTGTATTGTGCGAATGGAATTGTGGAGATGCTTCTGCATTATGCTTTTAGCTTCTGCTATCCCAGGTGTTTGGCCATAAATGGTCAAAAATGTTTTTTTTCCCTTCAATTTTAGAAAACACCCTGATGCTGTTGTCCAGTTGTTTAAGCTGTGTGACAGTAGAGGGCAGTGTGCACTAGACAATAGAGCAGCTCTGAAACAGACAGGTCAGCTTCTTAAAATAACCTCTCACTCCTTTAAACACCAGCATCAAAAGAATTATTACTACAAATTTTAAAAGTTAAGCTTTGACACTGACACTCCTTTAAGTGTTTGTGGCAGCGTTAATCTCAAATCACACTAGGAGAATTGTCTTCTGTCACAAACAAGATACAGTTTCAAGGAATAATGAATATGACAAACACACCGTTTGTATTTTCAATACAGTAGGTTTGGAAAAAGTGTGTGTGCAAGAGCGTGACTGCCTGCCGACTTTCAGTAGAGCGGATGTGAAGAAACCGCTCATCAAAGGGTGTGAGGTCCAGCACTAATCCGCAGTTAATGGCGGACAGGGGTGCCCAGCCCTATCGCTCTGTTCCTAATGGGCACACCGCACTAATACCCAGCATCCCCTGCAGAAAGCACATAAAAATAGATGGATGGTTGTGTGTGTGTGTGTGTGTGTGTGTGTGTGTATACAGTCAAACCAAAATTTATTCAGACACCAACATTTCTCACATTATTGCTGTAGTTTAGAAAACGGTAATAAAATATGACAAGAACTCAGAATTAAATTGTGTCAGAACAAATTCATCTTGATAATGTCAAATAACTTTGATAGAAAGGTATGTAATGAATTGGTTTGAATAGCTGTTAGATGTCAGCTGTTAAATTTAAGCACACAGTTAGATAATACCAATTTAGGGCAACCAGTTACCAAGCAACGCTTAATTTTGTTCAGTCTGTGGTGTAAAAAGGTCGCATTAGCAATTTAAGAAAAAACACTTAAGCAAGACATGGTCAGGTCAAAGTGTCTGCATCTTTGGTTAAATCAATTTTACTGGTAGTCAACTGTATGAAGAATTTTTGGGTATAATATGTCACAGTTTACTTTATTTTGCTATCCTCACTTACATAAATGAACTATAGTGTCCTGCACCCACTAGTAAAAAAAAAACATCAAAAATGATATCTGGTGTCTGAATAATTTTTGTTTTGAGTGTATATATTATAAATAGATATATTTTAAGTAGCCAATTACTCCCTTTTGCTACTTTTTAACATGGAGTCTTTGTTATTGTTACAATTTTATTTAATTACAAAAGCAAATTAAATATGGACTTTTGTATTTTCTGGCAAAGACTGTCCATTTGTAAACGCTCATTTCCAACACTCACAAACATCTAGTCATTTGTATGAGAGGCTGAAAAGAAGTCACAGTAATGATCAAAGAAACCTCAAGACTGCAGACCATAAAAGACCTAACAAGCATTTCCGTGGTCTGTGGTTGCCTTTTAAAACTAATAAAATGGGGTCAAGCTTCAGTACCACTGTCATAATGAAAAAAGCATCCAGACAATGTCCTCTTCCATAACCGTCACTCGTCTTTTCTTGAAAGAGTTGTTCCTTTCTTATTATTTGGCATATTAGCTCTCAACATTGTAGCTTTCTCTGAGCACTTTCATGTCTGATCTTTAATGAGTGATTTAATGCCAAAGGAAACAGCCTCTATCAGCGAGTGTTGTGGAAGGGAACGTTCTGTGCACAGAGATGTTTTGTGTGGGCTCCAGCCAGACCATTTTTTTTATAAACTCTTTCTTTTGCATTCGAGGTCACTGATACATAAATTATTTGCACTGCTGCTTTAAAATGTTTACAAGTTTGGCAGAAGTCAGTCTCTTTGAATGTGTGGCATTGACCCTGTCCTTCTCATTATTACTGCAAACAATCAAAATACACAGATACAAATCAGCTCACATTTCCATCCCAGAATGAGCTGGCAGTGCAAAC
>JAFVLL020005272.1:0-45398 GCA_021397915.2 Tor tambroides | reverse complement strand
GAAAAAAAAAAAAAAAAAAAGCAACAGATGGGGCTAATATGGCCGCTTCATGAAGGCAGAGAAATCTGAGGAGCAGATGGCGCGTTCGCCAGTATAAGTAGGCGACGTAAGAACGTCGAAGACGGCATTCGTGCCATCAGCCAATGAATTGGCGTGATTCTATAAGGGCTTCAGACAATCGGCACACCCAGAGGCCGTTCTCAAAGCGTCTTAGCTACGCAGCATTGAGTGAACGTATGAAAGAGAACCAAAATATAAGACTAGTTGTTCAGACTAGTCCTTAAGACACTGTCTTAACATAGAGGCTAAGTTTATGCAACTTGGAAGGCCCCTGGTCTTACTGTGAGTTACTACTTGTGAACGTTATTCACAGGACGATTAGGCCTACTCACATCTATAAAATAAATACCCTTTTTGGTTGAAGTCAACTAGTCACCTGTTTTTTGTTTTGTTTTAGTTTGTTTTTGTTTTTTTATTAGTAAATAGGGTGCTTCATTTAAAAAGAGTACTAAAAGTATCATTACCAGAACTGTTAGGAACTGAAATCATTAAATGGAATCAAAATCTAAACCAAAAAAAAACATTAAATTCCTTAAGATTCTCTACAACAAACAGCTAAAATAAAATAAACTGGATAAAATCCCATGAATATCAGGAAAAAATAAACACTTAATTAGGAGAAAGATAAAAAAAATAGGGTAAATAAAAATACAGCACAGCGGAGTAAATGGACAGGCATTGTGTGCAGAGAGGCTGGAATATAGAACACACACACACATACACGCACACTTTGTGAATAGATAGCACAAGCATTCAGTGCATAAAGTCAGAGTAGGTGACAGTGACTAATGGCTATAGATGGGGATGGGCCAGAGCTTTCGGGAGCAATGCCATGCGTGATTAATCAAAACACTGCATATGTAAGGAAGTGTTCACAGCCACCACGCATGACAAGCTATAGAGATTTATACCGTGCCCCTCGAGTTCAGAGTGCAGGGTTAATGCCAAAAAACAACTGGCATATTCCGACGTGGAAAAACTCTATCAGGAAAACACAATCGTGTGATGAGTCAGAGACAAATCACCTACGAACTGCGGCTGATCGGACACGTAGTGACAGGGCTGAGAGTCTATCAGAATCTACATTTACACCAAAGGTTCAAAAACGAAATATAGCCAGCACGAGCAACCAACGAGGATTAAGGCGTGTCCCAAATCCAATTGGATTATAGATACAAGAATGAAATTGGAAAAAAAGGAAAGGAAAATAATGGCACAACCTCTATCCAGTATCCAATTGTTCCACTAATAGAAAAAGAGAGAGTACTAGCAAGCATGGACGGAAACCTAATCTCACTAATAAGCAACTTTAGAAGCACGTCGATGAATGAAAACGAGAAAAAAAAAACATGCAGGAAGGTGGTCTATTCAGAGAGTGCAGGAGCATGAAATTAATAGGACATTAGTCTGAATAAAAACTAACTTTCATAAACCAGCTCCACTGCAGGAGCAACAAAAGGACAGGCTTGATGTGGAAAACAATGAAGAGCGTAAGAGGGAGGGGGACAGGTGAGGACAGACATCAGCCTAAGCTTTAATTTATTCAGCCGAGCAATATGGTACATCACAACCACCCAGTGTGAATAGGACAGACACTCTAGGATAATTCAGTTTATCAAAGTCAGCTAGCATCTCAGAGCTACTCGTGGAGAAAGAGAACCATTACTGGAGTGGGCTTTAAAGGCTGGAGGCTGCCTGCGCCATTTCTCTAAGTGGTTTTTTGCCGTTAGTGTTGAATTACGGATTCAAATTGCACGGGAAGATGGGGTAAAAAAAAACACAAACCTCATAGGTAGGTTGTGGTTACGGATCTGCAAACTACATATTTTTCATACAGTCAACTAGTTGGTGGGCGGAAGCGATTATTTGAGTACTACGTCTTAGAATAATTAGGGTCTGACAACTCAGACGCCAATCAGATGTGTTTCTTATGCATTTGTGTGTTCAAAAACAGCCAGAGAGAATGCAAATATATTGACTGCAGATTCTGAGATTGAATTTTCGACTTTTTTTTTTTTTTATCCCCATAGTGTACACTATTCATAATATGAATTGATGAATATGAATTGATATGCCTTTTAAATTCTGACTTATTTCATGAATTTGAATTTAGGTAACAAACATGACTTCCAATTTGAATACAACTAAAATTAAATGAAACTTAAAGAAATGCAAATAACTTATAACAATAGATTGATAGAACAACAAATGGCTGTTGGAAAAGCCACCTACAAAATGTTGCAATTAGTTTATATTTCTCATCATATTAATTCATCAAAAAAAAATGTTTGTGGACGAAGGTAGAAAAACACTTCATTTCCCAGAAAGCATCATCTGTGTTGAATTTCTTTGAACTACAGTCCAGTAAATTTCTTCATTATTCCAATTCAAATTCCAATTTAAGTGTGTGGTGTGGCTAATTCAAAATAACATGACCTTTAAGGGACAGAAAGGAAGATTTACAAAAAGAAAAGCACAACCAGTTAATAGGAAAACTGACATATATTTAAAAAATGCATATATGCATAAAACTATCCTATTCCTCAGAAAAACCTTTGGAGACCTTTGGATTATATATAATAACAGGAAAATCACTCACAGCAGACGATCTGATGTCCGATGGTAATTACTTTGAAATTTAGCTACACAAGTCCTGCTTCAATGGCTGTACCATTGAAGACTTAAAAGAGATGGATTTAGAAACAACTTCCCAAAGTGTATTATCCTAAAAGTGCAGCACAAAGTAACCTTTCAGAAAAGGTATTTCTCTAAATTTAACTGCACCAAAAGAATATCACAGAGGTCGGGCAAAATAATGTGAATGCCCACAGTGGTTAATATAATTTGTGTAGGCTACGGTGAAAAAAAAACAAACATTGCAATTATATTTTATTTATCTGATAATGTTTTGATAGATAACATTCAACTAGAGACTATACAAAATTGTATGAATATATTCTGAGAAGGTTGGAAGCTGTATTAAAGCCAAGCGGTGGTAAAACACTTTAAGAGAATAGTTCACCCAAAAATTCTCATCATTTACTCACTCTCATGTCGTTCCAAACCTGTATAAGTTTCTTTCCTATGTTGAACACAAAAGAAGATATTTAGAATATTTCGAAGCACTGAACAGTTGTTGGTCCCAATTGACTTCCATAGTAGGGAAAGAAATACTAACGATTATTATAACAATTAATCAACTAATCGTTGATTATTTCACTGATTAATCAGTAGATTTTGATTGGTTATTCAGGTTTTGCAATTAGTTAAAATACTGATTTATTCATACTCTAACAAATAAATAAAAGGTAATCACTTCAGCTTTTGAAAATCATATTATATAATTACAATTATTATATAAAAATAATAGGGCTGTCAAACGATTAATCGCGATTAATCGCATCCAAAATAAAAGTTTTTGTTTACACAATATATGTGTGTCTTCTGTATATATTTATTTTGTATATATAAAGACACACGCATACAGTATATATTTTGAAAATATTTACATGTATTTAAAAGTTTATATTTATATTCATATAATTTATATTATATAAAAATATATTTAATATATAAATATAACATGTTTTTCTTAAATATATACATGCATGTGTTTGTATTTATATATACATAATAAATATACACAGTATACACACATATATTATGTAAACAAAAACTTTTATTTGGGATGCGATTAATCGCGATTAATTTTTTGACAGCACTAAAAAATAAATATATTTGGCACAAAAAATGAGATGACAGAGAAACTCTCTCATTCACCATTTAATTAGCTATATGAAAAAATAACTGTATGACATCATTCTGCCTAACATCTCCTTTTGTAAGTCATATGGATAAGAAACAAAATAAAGGTAAGATGTTTTATTTTTGGATAAACTATTTTATTCACAACATAATCGCTCTTAAAATACCTAATAGTGCTATAATAATCAAAACAGTCCTGAGCTAGATCTAGCTTTGATCTCTAAAACCAAACTGTCACTTTAATTAAATACTTTTTCCCCACTAATAAAAAGATTTTATCATTACCTAGCTGCTTTATTACAGAAAATCAAGTTGTATTTTTAACTAAAAGTGACACTGACTCTGGTTTTTCATGTTTAATACTGTAAAGATGCTTGATTTAAGGCTGTCTATTTCATGAAGTACTATATAAATAAATGTGACGTGACTGGCCTTTACTACAGTACCGAACTGCAGAGCTCGTGCAAACATCCCCATCGGTGTAATCAGTTCTCTTGAATTGCATCCAGGAGGGCTGAATTACAGTCTTGCGCTACAGCACCACACTGGTCAAACCACATTATTGCAGGCTCTTACATTAGCGCATATGAGATCAAATGACTACTCCACAACAAAAATATTTGTCAATTTTTTATTGTCGACATTGTCGATAATATCGACTAATCGTTTCAGCCCTATATATGTTAAGAAACATAAGAAAGAAACTCATACATGTTTGGAATGACATGAGGGTGAGTATATGACGACAACATTTTCATTTATTAATAAGAAACATTGACAACTTCTCTGGTGTTCGCATTATTTTGTCCAACCCCTGTATTATATTACACTGTATGTATGTATGTATGTATGTTTAGTCAGTTGCTGGACAACTAATCAGCCTTTCCTGAAATGTCCCTAGTTCTGGTTCTAGATATAAATCCACTATTACACCACAGATTCACCCCCATCTGTCATGGTGGGGTTGTTATTTAGTGTTTCCATCAATGATTCAAAGGTCCTACATGACTTTCTACTTAATATAGTGTCAAATGGACATGGCGTTGTGGTTTAGGTGGACAACACCTAATGTCATAACTTCTGAGGAAGTGCATTAGGGGAACTACATGACATCTGTCACTTTGGATGAGTGTCTGTACGAGAGCTTTCACTTCAAGGTGGACCACTTTACCAGTCTGTGGTCAGGGGTTTCTCATCGGTGGTCCGTTTGTTTATCCGGGATATCTGCGCTAATTGGTGTGGCAATGCCTGCACACTTCACATTACAAAATCGCTGATGCATTTATTCAGGGGTCACTTCGGGGGCACGCGAAACTGTTCGGTCAATGTCGACAAACTGCACAAACGACCTCTGCTGGGGACTAGGCGGGCAGGAAAGGAGGGGTGGCCAGAGTGGACAGAGAAACAAACTGCCACGTCTATTTTGTGCTCCCAGGCCAGGATGAAATCAGTGTGTGGCTGGGAGCCAGAAAACCCAGGCTGGTGGAGAGGAGACTGACCCAACGCTCATAAATTATTCTGATCCTGGCCGTGGCCACCTGTGCAGGGTAGAGGGAGGACACAGCGCTGGCCTCCGAAATGACCTGACGATGTGGTGCACGCCGGCTCCGACGCTACAGGACGTAGCCTGCCCCCTTTTCCCCCAAGTGCCTACGCACGACGACCTTGGGAGGGACAAGGGACGACGGTGACATCAGGCTTGACTTCCTAAATTAAAAGAGCAGAATGGCTCCAGTCGTTCCTGCTGGCATCTCAGAGGGGCGGGCTGGCCGTGTGACAGGAGAGCCGCACTGGCCACAACACTAAACAGAGTAGATTACATTACGGCTATCTGTGATTAACAGATTCAGATCTGCAATGCAACATATGCTACGAAAACCCTCAATAAGTATTGACAGTGTGCTTGAACAAGAACATCCCAAAAGTTCTGCTATTGTGCCTCATTAGAGTGTCATTTCAAGATGACTTTGATGTCTGCTGGACTCCCACATAAAACCTCAGCAGGGCTCCAGAATACAGATCTGGACGCCATTAACGACAGCCAGTAAAGCTTTGCGCGGGTTCATACATGGTTTCATCAGATATTGTCTTGTGGGAGTGTAAGCCAGTGTTTCCTGCACACAACAACGAAAACAGCACGAGCCACATTGTCTGATACGCGAACAACTGACTCTTGTGAACCAATTCTTTTTAATGACTTTAATGAGTCTAAAGAAGCCACTGGTTAGACTTGAATCAGAATCAGTAAGTAGTTACTTCAGGTTTATGAGACTTATCAGTCTGTTTACTGACTGGTTGTTCATATGACAACATGTACTTAAAAATCCATATTCTCAAAGTTATGTTGTAATAAAATGAATAATAGAAATATAAATAAATGAATAAATATAAATACATTTGTTTTGTAAATGAGGTCCAGTTATAAAGTTTAATCGACTACACGAGAAACTTTGTTGGGTGATATTTTGGAACCATAATCTACACAAAAAATATTTTGGAAGGGTTTTATTCAAATGGAACTAATATAATCATTAAACTGGCACAAGTTTAAACCAAATGAAACTAGAAAGTCTAGTCTATACACTAAATTGTGACTTCATTACATCACACATGAGTGACTTGTTAAATGCACTTGATGAACTGACGTGCTTCTGAACAACCATCTTTAATCAAGCCAATCTGTAATTTGTCAATTAAAAAGGTCATTTGCCTCTTAAATGCTTCACTTCAAGAGCCAATGCCTCCCTCGTCTTTTTTTTTTTCCTAGAGCTCTGCTTAGAATACGTAACATTGCTGGAATATTCTATGAACGGTGCCTTCAATCTAAATTTATGAGGACGCTTTCAACCACAAACTGAACAAAGAATAACAGGCAGGGTTTTTTTTAAAAATTTTTATAATGGTATTGGGGAAAAAAGCCACAAACAAGTTTTTTAGCTGCGTTTCCACGTTCCATTATGATGTATTCCATCCACAATAAGGTATTTGGCAAATTACACCCTCTCCAGCAGACCTGTTGGTATAAATAACACCAATGAAATAGCTAATCAGCACAAAATGACGCACGGATGCAATCAAAACGAAGCCTTTCTGCACGAACACTCACCCACAGCTCCTAGGTATACGATTGACCACAGTCAACAAAATATTTACCCTGAGAACTGCTAGGAGAGGGGATATATTATATTCGCTACTATTTTTGAAGCCATGTTTTTCTTTGCTTCTCGCCTCCAGCATGTGCTGCTGCCCCAGCTGAAACCAAGCAGCACACAAAGTCTTTTATCTCCTGCTGCTCCTCTATAGGAGCCTGATGTAGATTAGGGAACAGACGGTTCTTCAGCACTGCGGAGAACTTCCATTACAGCATTTCACCATCAGCAATCACGCAACCCTCATTAAACCAAAAGAAGAGAAACAGAGACGTACAGACAATTAAGAACAAAGGAAGGAGGAAGGGGAGACAGGCTTCCGACAGCAAGACGCGATCCACCTACGTGGTAATCAATCCATCCATCAATCCAGCTGCAATCAGTACGCTGATGATCAGTCAAGTCAAGCGTTTAATTAGTAAAGAGCTCTGTTTCTCTGGGCGTGTCCCAGAAGAGATAAAGGAAGGTATGGAAGAAAAAGGGCCAAGTAATGTAGAACACAACGTGAATTATTCAGGGCTTTGAGGCTGGGTTTCCCTGAAGATGAGTAAATAGTTCAGCAAAGAGACGAGAGCGTCTAGCCCGTTAGATAATGCAGGAGTGGACTGTGGAGAGAAGAGAAGGCTCTGACGGACTAATCACCCTGGATCGAGGTGTGTGTGAAAGTCCTCGGGGAGTGTCAAGCAGCACCTATTCATCAGAGGAGTCTTGCCTATTAGTGTGCTTAATTACTCTCGCATAGAGACCCACATGCGGCGTTTTGCATCAACACGTGGCGATGGCCAAGCCTGGGCACATTACACGGAAAAGCCCTCGGGAATGGAACATCTCAAATGAGATCTTCCCAATATCTAAATTGGTTCTTCTTCAGATGAGATCTTAATCTCACAAACTGTGCTCTGAGTCACTAAAATATCAAGGTCTGCATTAAGATTTTTGGTTCTGTACACACTGCGGAGATTTAATGGGAATTCTGTTGTGAGCTGCGGTTGTCGCTCGTAAATAACTAAATTCTGTTTTAAAGGTACAGATCACCCAAAAATAAAAATTTTCATTCCAAACGTGTCGTTCAAAACCTGTATAACTTTTTATTGAACTCAAAGATATTCTGAAGAACATGGGTTTGACTTTCATTTAAACAAACAAAAAAATAATTAAAAGAAAGATACTTTTCAAAATATCTTTTGTTTTAAGTACAAGTCATACATGTTTGGAACGAAGTGAAGTTGAGTAAATGACAATTTTCAATTTTAGATGAACTCTCTCTTTAACACTAGCAGCAGCAAGCATTCCACTTAAAATATGGGTACTTAATAAGTGTCTTTGGCCCGGTTTCATAGACAGGGCTTAGCCTAAGCCAGGATTAGGCCATAGTTCAATTAGGAAATTTAAGTAATTTTTATAAACATGCCTTAGAAAAAAACATCACTGGTGTGCATCTTAAGACAAAATAAAGGCACTGACTTGTTTTAAGATCAGTCAGTGCAAGTTTCAGTTGAAACAGCTCAGATTTACATTTTAGTCTAGGACTAGGCTTAAGCCTTGTCTGTGAAACCGGGGGTTTATGTATTTATTTATTTATTTATTTATTTCCCATATTTTAAGTGGAATGCATTTAAAACCAAGCGGCTATTAAGCCAGTGCAATGTTGAAAAATTTAACATATGACATTAGCATAATGAGCACAGTTGTTACCATCTCACCAAACAAGATCAAGACTTGAAATCTAGCAATAGCCCTGGTCACCTTGACAACCTGTTACCTTTAAAGGGATAGTTCACCAAAATTGAACATTTTGTCATCATTTACTCACCCTCATGTTGTTCCAAACCTGTATGAGTTTTTTTCTTATGTGGAACAAAAAAAGATATTTTGAAGAATGCTGGTAATCAAACAGGTGTACTATGGAAGTCAGTGAGGACAAACATCTTCAAAATATCTTCTTTTCGGTTCAACATAAGAAAGAAACTTATACAGGTTTGGAAATGACATGAGGGTGAGGAAAATGACAAAATGTTCATTTTTGGGTGAACTATTCCTTTAAGGTTATGATTTAGGTTTAAAGGTGTGATTTTAAATGTATCTAAAGTAAAGAAAGGATTTTTCAAGGATCTTGAGGCCCCCTACAATGTGTGCACAGTCTATATTTTCTGGAAAATAGAGATGCACAGATATTAAGATTCTGGAAAACACAATAAGCCAATCATTATTTTTTTCATATTATGGCTAATAATCAATAAAAGGCCAATACACAAATTATATACTATTTTGACTAAAACTAAAAATGATATGATAACACAAAAAGCCAATAATTATTTTTTACATAATGGCTAATGATCAATAAATGGCCGATATAAAAATTATTTTTGCCTAAACAAACTAAAAATTAAAAAAAAAAAAAAAAAGTCATTTCAAAAATCAATCATTTAAATTATACAAGTAAATGTATGCATCATCACAACATTATGATATAAAGTACAAAAAAATGGATATCTATTTTGAGATTTGCTAAAACAATTTAACAGTGTTACTGTTATAGTTATCATTTTTACACATTAAATGAGCATTAGATTGAGGCAAATGTAGTCTAAAGGTAAAAATAAAGGGAAAACCACTTGTATAATTAATAATATAAGGTACCAACTAATACCAATGCTGTACAAATATATTTCGCACCCCTATTAGAAACTAATGTTTCCTATTCCTCTTATGTTAATGGTACAAGGTGACAGAGGAGGAACACAGAAGCACAGAAAAAGGATCCACATTAAAACCAACTGACATGCAACATCATGTCGTTATACGTGAAGCTGCATTTCTAAGCAGCTTTAGACGATACTAACATGGGTCATGAACTTCCCAACTCTGAGACCCCGATCCCACCGTTCGGAGGTTAATCCAGCTCCTCCCACCTCTCATCGCTATTGTCCTTCTCACCTCCCTTGCTACGTGACATCACAGGCTGCAGGAAGCTCCAGGGACCATTTGCAAATCCAAGTTCCCTCACACAGGTTGAGCTTTCAAGCCCGGCAAAGCTGCGGAATATTGTGAAGACTCGAATAATGAAAAGGTAGGAGGAAAAAAAAAAAAAAAAAAAAAAGAGGCAGCATGGAGCTTATCCGCTTCGTCTGAAGTTTCTAAGTGCCTCTAAAAGACATTTCCCCTGTATTATTTTTAAAAACACGATTGCCATTCATATTAGCGCCCTAAACCGCCCACCTCCCTGCCATTGCTTTATGACTAGCGAGTGGCTGACAGGGAGGTGAGGAGTAATCAACAGCACCGCAGGAGGTGGCTACTGGCCTGCAGAGCCACGTTGGCGGCCATATTGTGTCAGGAACTACAGGCATCCGTCGAGGATATGATCGGCCCTTCCACCACCCCACCGAGATCCGAGCCGCCTGCTGAGGGTGGCACGGCACGCTACACACTTTCACACACTCCATGTGTTGCATCATATGGGGTTCAGACACATACAAACACACTTAAATACACAAACAGCATGTTAATACCAGCCACACATCAGAGGTCTCTAGTGGATAATGGCTCCATTTCCACAAACGCTACAAATAGTTCCCTCACATTTAACTGCGGCGTTAAATTACGTTAGTTAAAAGAGAAGCATCTGATTTCGGTGCATGGGGGTCAGTCGGAGAGAACTAATTGAAAGGATCAAATGGCTGTGTTACTCGGGCAGGGTCATGCCTAATTCGCCGTTTTCGATCGATCCTCTGTGTATTAGCGATATTATGTGAGCAGAGCTCAAGGGTCAAGTGACAGCGAGAGCTTAAGCGAGCTTTATCAGTCGGCTTCCTATATCGATTGTCCTTGAGAGACAAACTAAATTACACCGATGTGTGTAAAAAGGTCTCCTTTTACAACAAAAATATGCCTTGCGCATTATTCAACCCTGCTTCAGTCAAGGGAAAAAAAATATTGAACCCAAGATATAGATACAAATCATAGCTGGGGTAGGAGAAACCACAAAGACAGAAAGCAATCAGCATTTAAACCGCTGAGCTTGAATTTTTATGGTGAAGCATTATTTTAATCTCAAGATTTCCAATAATCTCTATTGATGATTACAGATAAATATTGCTGACGCAATCTGCTTAAAAAATACATCAAAGCTTTTATTTAAAAATCAAACAAGATAAAACCTCTGGTTCTTATCCAAATGATATTATAAAACTTAAAAGGGGTAGTTGAACCACAAATTACAATCCTGTCATCATTTACTCACCTTCATGTCATTTTGAATTTGTATGACTTATTTTATTTCTGTGGAAAATAAAAGATGATATTTTGAGAAATGTCGCAGTTTTTGTTCCAATCAACAGTCACTAAAATGGTTCGGTTACCAACATTCTTCAAAAAAAAAAATTGGAATAACATGAAGGTGAGTAAATGATGACAATTTTCATTTTTTGGGTCCACTATCCCTTTAAAACTATAGTTCACCCAAAAATGAAAATTCTGTCATTAATTAATCACCCTCATGTCATTTCAAACCTGCAAGACCTTCGTTCATCTTCGGAACACAAATTAAGAAAAACTGTTTTCTTTGTGCACAAAAAGTATTCTTGTAGCTTCATAACATTACGGATGAACCACTGACGTCACATGGACTATTTTAACGATGTCCTTCACTACATTTCTGGGCCATAAATTGTTTTAGTTGCGTTGCTCTCTATGGAGGGCCAGAAAGCTCTCAGATTTCATCAAAAATATCATAATTTGTGTTCCGAAGATGAACAGAGGTCTTACAGGTTCAGAACGACATGAGGGTGAGTAACTAATGACAGAATTTTCATTTTTGAGTGAACTAACCCTTTAAATTTGTTTGGTTGCATTTAAGTTTACTGCCATATCATCTTCACACACTAATTCATGGCAGATACAGATTCAACATTCAACAAACAATTAATACAATGATTGTAAAAAATTCAACTAAACAGTTTTGTATACAGTACTTATCAACAAAAGATTGTTGAAATGTACTAGTGAGAAAAATTGCAAAAGCTTTTTAGGATCCAACTATCCAGACATTATCGTCTGGGTGACTAGACGATGTCAGTTGCTCAATAAAATGATATAACAGGACATCAGGTGATTACATCTGACAAAGTCTTTTGTCTGCACTGTATCACTTAGCTCATAGCAGCATTGGCTTCTCTCTTGTGCTACTGTGCTATGCTTGCTCACACTGTCACTATTTCCATACATTTTAATGTAAAATATTCCCAAACCTTTGATATTTATTTCTGAGACCCTGATTCTGCGATAAATAATGTGTGTTGTGCAATGTAACTGTATTCAAGGATGAAAGCTTTAAATCAATACTATTTTGTAATTGAGTGACTCGAGTAACTCAAGGAATTGTTTCACCCAAATATTGATCTTTAGAAACACAAGGAACAACACATTTTTTAAAGGCAAATTGCAGTGGAGGGCATAAATGTCATTACGGTAAATGACCAATCACTAAAAAAGCTAAGTTACGGCAAGTCATTTTTGTGCAGGCCGCTGAAGAATACCACTTTAATGGAGGCTGTATTTGACTCTGAGACATACAGTGAAAAATAATGGCTTAAGGATGATTCAGTTCAATATGTCCACATAACACCAGTTTAAGCAACATGCTAACACATCAAATAGTGGTCTGTCAACACCTAAATGCTTTCTAAAATAATTATAGTGCTTGCACATGCCTCACACTTTTCATTCCAGCACGTTCAAGCCAGCAACGTACTGATATTCCTCAAATATTTCATTTAGAAATTCATTTTAAAAGCCTTATCCTAAGAATTAAACTTCTGCAATTAATTCAGCCAGTACCGCTTAGCGTACAGACCTTGTTTAGTAGATAATTTCCGCCTTAGGTGTGCGATCTATTTTTAGATGCTGTAAATTTCATACTTAGGATTAAACTTTGAATCTCCCACTGACTTACATTGATGTAGCGTTCATAACGTACCCTGCCATGAAGACATCATTGTAACATTTGCATACTGATCATGATTGGTTTTCATTCTGAATTATGATTGGTCTAGTCATTCCTGCCTATATTTAACCATATATAACCATCTTTTCAATGCAAAGTGTTCCAAGAACGAATTTCAGATGCCCCACTGTGTGTCTGACAGGTTAATTGTTATAATTGTTAGCTTAGCAACATGCTAATGTCAAACTCCACTGGAATGAGTGTGCGTGCGCTGCACGGAGTCTACGTAGAGTGATCCAAATCATGATGTGTTCAAGTCCTCCTGGGATTTTCCTACTTATGAGCTTGAAAATCGTAATTACGACGTGATGTGCGTTCAAGTGCTTTTGGTCCCAATAAAATGGATTTGCTAGAAAATTTTCATACTACTCTCTCTCTCTTTCACTTCCCAACAAAGACTTGAAGCTTTTCAGTGCTAATGCAACATAATGAAGAGCAAAGGATGCGCATTAGGTGCGTAATTGATGCTTTATCTATGTATTTTATCGTTCTCGTGCTGCCACAGAGAATGATGGGAAAGGCAGATTGGTTGCACAGGTCTGTCTTCTCATAAACCAGCTACATGAGTAGTGTTTTGGGACAAGCTTTATCGTTATTCTGCATCAATGCGCAAAACATACTGTCAGAATTTATGGCTTTTGCCGTAAGTTTTTAATTGATATTGGCCCAACTCTGAAAGCCAGGGCTCAAAAGGAAGGAACAAGATCCCCCACTAGTTTCAAGGTAGCGCTCAACTCACAAATACAATCATTCAAAAATGATTTAAACAGAACATCATGCTTATCTCTGTTAGGATGATCCCTTAGAAGGCAGCAGGTATTGGAACAGACCCTGTGTTGATTCTGAAAACCACAGCCATCTGAAAACAAGACAACCGCAGAGTGTCATGACAGCAGCTAAAACCTGAATGTACAGAAACTTAAACGCTATTCTTTATCTGTCTTTCCAGCACTGATGTTTCCTTCTGTAAGTGCAAATCTAGTTATTTTCTTGTCCAGAATCCTCTGTAATAAATTCAGCTCCAACTGCTTAACATACAGACTCCATATAGGCTTTCTGTATAAACTTTAAGCCTCTGATTTTTTTAAATTGTTGTTTAAATGCTTTTAAAGTAAAGATTAAAAGTTTGCAAATCATCCACTGGCTAACACTGTTAGATTGCACAGCTTTGAAAATCGAACCAACAACAATGGGATAAATGTTCTTGACATTTGCATATTAATTGTAATAGGTCTTTCAACCTCTCCTTCAGTCTACATCTGGCTTTACTTCACATGAAAGAGAACCGCATGTTATCTCCTAAAAGTTTTCTTTGTCAAGCACAGTTTTCAAATGTTACAGCAAAACAGCATTATGTAAAGCGCAATACATAATATCTCTTGGTCTATATGTTACTGCCTAGCCAGCTGCACATCATAATTGCGGCGTGACAAAAATAGAACGAGCAGTCAATTTCATTTGTGTTGGCATATCTTCAGGGGGTACGGGACACACATATGCATGTTCAAGAGAGCGACTACAGGCAAGCCAACATAACAGATAACAACAAAGTCAGCCAGTATCACAGTAAAACAAAGGCTCGCTGGGAGACGCCACTCCTTCAAGTCAAGCACAGATACGGAGACAACGCACTCCATTGTGTCACACGCTCAGATAAGCCGAGCGCATTTGCTAAATTGTCCATGCAAGTTGGCAGATGCCTACATCAGTCGGTCGAGTGATAAATGCGGTTATGTTAGAAATCGCTATCTTTAGGATATACCGTGTCCCCAGGCTCACCACGGCACGCGGGATGAAATTTACGACCCCCTTCAACTCGAAAAAAAACCCTGGAGGGAACGAGGAAGCATCAAAAGACAACATCCCGGGGACACAGGACTGCATGTAGCTTTGACTTTGGTTTGTTTCTGACCATCATCCTCCTTTATCATCCGCTCACGGTTCGCTTCCGGTGTGGCCGAAAACCCCCTCTAGATGCTCCATCATACACGAAGGCATTAAATATCCACCCCACCCGCGCTTTCTGTCTCAGATGATGGAGTCATTTGTAATCGCCCTCGACTCTGTTCAAGGTACACCACACCAATAAACGGCAAATATTGCACTCAGATCACGTTTACAGTGCTTAACGGGGAGCGGGCTAATGTAGGAATTAATGAAAGTAGGAACCCTTTCTTTTTCTCTTAAAGCATAACAAAAGAAAACATGACAGCTTGACAGGGTATTAAAGAGCGTCAGGTTGTGATAGAGCCGCCTCGCCTTTGTCCAGCAACCACGGAGTAGTGTGTGTGGCCAGCTGTCGCCATGGATACAACTCCCCTAAGGACCTCTTTGTGTACATGCAAAATGTCGTACATGCACACGCTCGCCCATATGCACAGGACCCGTCAACACACACCTGTTAAACTTTTTTTTAAAGAACATTTCAATTCAGACGTTATAAAGGAATGGCGGAGAGAAAATGTCAACTGCTGGAGAAAAGAGATGTGTGTGGGTGTTGTGCTAGACGGAGCTTCTTTTTTTTCGCTCTCTGTGAACTCAACCTTGAGAACGTCTCTGCCGAGACAGACCAATCGCGTTCCGACTCAGCATATTACGAAAAGGGGACTTCCTTTCACCCTGAGTTTTAATCTGCTCCGTACATGTCAAGTATTGGTTTGTGCTGTGAATTGCCCTGGGAGTCTCTTTGCACAAAACAATGACAGTCATCCGCAGTGAAAATACACTGGGGCGAAACTTCGGCACAATTATCAGCGCTGGTTAACTTGACCTGACACGATGGCAACAAAAATAATTCCAAGAGAAAAGAGCAGGAGGAACGAACCATGAGAGCTTTGGCATGAGTTCTGCTATGAGAGCAGCTCAAAATGTATCAAACGTGGCTATATTGCTTCCTAAACAGAAACCTTTTTAAACTTAGTGATAGTTTGGCCGAAACAATTAAACTTGTGTCATAGAACCCATATGACTTACTTTCTTCTGCAGGACACAAAAGATGATATTTTGAAGATATTTTGATATTTTGACTCAAATTCAAATAAGACCAAAAAACCTAGCGATGCACAATACATCAGAACAATCCTTAGTTATTAGGTTATCAGTATCGGCCAGAAATGGATATTTAGTTATTCCTGCAAATTTTAAGATTTAGATTGCTTTCCTTTAATCCAAAGTAATGGCAATAATTTACGGCAAAGATTTAAAGGGATAGTTCACCCAAAAATAAAAATTCTGTCATTAATTACTCACCCTCATCTCGTTCTAAACCCACAAGACCTTCGTTCATCTTCGGAACACAAATTAAGATATTTTTGTTGCAATCCGAGAGCTTTCTGACCCTGCACAGACAGCAACGGTCCTATCACGGTCAAGGCACAGAAAGGTAGTAAGGACATTGTTAAAATAGTCCATGAAACATCACTGGTTCAACCATAATGTTATTAAGCTACGAGTATACTTTGTGTGCAAAGAAAACAAAAATAATGACTGTAACAATTTACAATTTCCGTGTCACCATTCACGAGAGTAGAAAATTACGCTTGAACCACTGATGTCACATGGACTATTTTAACGATGTCCTTACTACGTTTCTGCCTTAACCGTTGTAGGACCATTGCTGTCTATGCAGTGTCAGAAAGCTCTCGGATTTCAGTGTTTCCCCTACCACTATCTTGGCACCCCCCTCCCCCCTTGAAGGTCAAGTTCATTTTCTTTAATTTTATTTTCTCTATAGCGCCAGATCACAACAGAATTCATTTAAAGTTACCTTTCCTATAGAACAGGTCAATACCTTGTTCTTTTATTAAACAAACTAAGTAGTTTTATGTTATTTATCTTATTTCCACGACGGCATGTCATTTCGGTATCTACGTTACATAATAGTCGCGCTCTCTGTATCGCGCACAGTGGAGTTCCGCCCCAATGCACACACACACACACACACACACACACAAACGTACGCGCACACACAAGTGAGCACACTCCCACTCGTATTTGTAAATATTAAGCCGCAAAAGACTATTTAAATATGAATTCTGCGTGCCTCTGTGTTATGAATGGCGCAGATGCGTGGTTTTGTTTACTACTCGTACTGAAGCGCGCGTGACGCTTGCGGTGATATCAGCGTCTGTTGTTTCACTAATGAGGACATAAATACACATCTCCAGAACTGCTCTGAGAGTCACTTCATGAGCATTTGTCCGTTTCATTTGAGTAAAACTATCCTCATATCATATACACACAGAAATGTAAAGGTATTCACAGCAACCCATCAAAATAAAAGTTCGGTTTGCCTCTAAGTCATTGCGGCAGAAATAGCCAACATTACTATTGTTCAGCAGAATGTATGTAATAGGCTACTACTAAAATTATTAAAAACCTTATTTTTAAGGGATAATCATACAATATTTCTTCAATGTTTTGAATTGTAATATTAAATCCCCTTTATTTTCCAAAACATAAAATTTGTTTACATTTTCATTAATTAAAAGATAAATTAAATGAATGTTTTATGCCTTAAAAATTGCAATACACAAAACAGAATTTCTGAGGGGAAAAAAATCATAGGGCTATTGTAAGAATAAATCAAACTGTTTTTATGTTTTCAAATAATTAGACATGCAAAACACAGAATTTGGTAACAATAAAACATAAGGTTGGAAAAAATTTCATAGGGCCCTAAACATGTCATTTTTGTTAAACTTTTAATAAGTTGATGTTAAATTGTTCAAGTTTCATGATTTTAATTAGTTAGACATGCTTTTTGATTAATAAAATTTAAACTATTAAAAAGGAGTCCAGAAAAATTAAAAAAAACTGAATCCACCCCCACACCCCCGCCCCCCCAAAGCCGAAAACCTAGGGGAAACACTGGATTTCATCCAAAATATCTTAATTTGTGTTCCGAAGATGAATGAAGGTCTTACACCGTGTCCTAACGGCACGCGACGTGACAAACAATTTGGCCGTCCTCACCAGACGCAACTCGACAACGCAACGCGACAGAATCAATCAAGTATGTGACCCTGGACCACAAAACCAGTCATAAGGGTCAATTTTTTGAAACTGAGATTTATACATCTGAAAGCTGAATAAATAAGCTTTTCATTGATGTATGGTTTGTTAGAATAGGACAATATTTGGCCAAGACACAACTATTTGAAAATCTGGAATCTGAGGGTGCAAAAAAATCTAAATATTGAGAAAATCACCTTTAAAGTTGTCCAAATTAAGTTCTTAGCAGTGCATATTACTAATCCAATATTAAGTTTTGATATATTTACAGTAGGAAATTTACAAAATATCTTCATTGGAACATGATCTTTACTTAATATCCTAATGATTTATCCCATACAATGTATTTTTGGCTATTGCTACAAATATACCTGTGCTAATTAAGACTGGTTTTGTGATCCAGGGCCACATATCACAGCCAATCAAAAGCGTGGGCAAGCTCTCTCTGGAAGCGCATTGCACTTGCAACAAAATGGATAAGTTTATAATCTAATTCATAAATATTTAACTGTTAATTTCTGTTGTTGCTTTCAGTATGGCTACAAATGTCACGCAATATGATATTCACACTCACGTTAGACACTTTAAACATTGAATAAAGCACATAATAAGTACCTGAGATTATCATTGTCATAGTTTGTATGCTGTTGTTCCAGCCACAACGTTGCAGAAATAGAAAACGTTTCTAAAATAGAAATTTTGTGCCGTCGCGGCTGGTTAGGACAAAGACTCAGATTAACATGGAAGCGATACCTTTTATCGCGTGTCACAGCATCGCGTCGCGTGTAGTTAGGAAACAGTGTTACAGGTTTGGAACGACATGAGGGTGAGTAATTAATGACAGAATTTTCATTTTTGGGTAGACTATTCCTTTAAAGTCTTGATAAAACTGAAGTAGCGACAGATCGGGTAAATCAGGACATGTACTTGGTTTTATCCATCAGTTGTTGGTTGGATGAAGGCAGATCTAATGCAAGATTACAGTCGATTGTAACAAAGGGGCCAGATTTAAGTGGACAAAATGATTGGTGAAGTCTGGGATACAGTACCAGATGTCATTCACAGAAAGAGTTGAACATTTTAATAACATTGACTATAAAAAAAGGAAAGAAAAGAAACTTGCATTGATCGTTCACAATAAGATCTATAACATGCATTTTAGATAATAGATAAGGTGAATTTTCTTTTTTTGTGTGTCAATTTTTATCCAAGCACTACCTTATGGTCATCACAGATGTCCCTGTTCTATTACTGAGAGCACTTCTTTTTTATTAAATCAAGCCATATAGATGATTCTACAGTATATTTTAAAAGAAATGCTTACTTTATCTTTCATGTTGTACATTATCATGATGCTTTTAGCATATAAAATGTTGAATTTATTTCATTTTCATTTTCTTTCTTTTGGCAACCTTAACATAAAAAAAAATAATTACCAGCTTATCGAAAGTATCATAAAAGTAATCCATATGAATTACTCATGGAAAAATTCCTATGAACTGTCAATGTAAAAGAGCTGCATTAAGATTTTTTTTTTTTTTTACTTCTATCATGTTCCACAGAAAAAAACAATGGCATATAAGTAAAGAAAGGCATAAAGGGTAAGTAAATAATGACTGAGTTTTCATTTTTGGGATATCTTATAATCTTGCTTGCTTACAACCCATAACCCCTGAGGATTAATCAGAGCTCTCAATTACCAAAAAATCTGTCATCACATCAGCTCAGATGAAAATCCACAGGCAGAGAGAGAAAATGATTGCTGGAGAGGTGACAACAGCATGTAATAATGCAAAGTAAACCCAGTGTTTAAGGGGGAGATGAGTAAACAATCCCATTTCCATGACAAAGGGGTGAAGCAGATGTGACTCACGCACGAGGCGCCATTCCAGACGAAGACTCGCTCGATCTCTCACGTCTACCGCATATCCTGTGAGAAATTCAGGGTTCTTTTCGCAAAGAGCCCGTTCTGCAGTAAAGACAAGCTCCCTGATGACTTGATGGTGTCATAAATTAATAGAATAGCACAGACTCTGACTGAGACACTGCTGTTTCACCAGTCGACAGGAAACTACACAAAAAATAAACCAAAGAGAGGAGAGCAGAGGATGGAGCTCTCAATTTTTTAAGATGATGTTCTCCTAAAACTCCCAAGGAGAAAAAAACTATTTGCAAATGAGACAACTGTTGGCATACAGAAAAGAGCTATAAAATGAATGTGGATGGCATATCTCAGATCATTTGATCTAGGAGGAAACTGATAAATAACGTTTGAGCTCCAATTAAAATCTCTGACTTCTGACTAATCGAGAAAAATGTCTCCAATTGCTTGCTGCTTCTTATGTTTGGAAAGAATTGAGATATTAATGAGGACATTTTTGATTTCCTGCAGGTAAAAAAAAAAAAAGAGGATTGGAGAAGAGACCACGGTTATAAATCTAAAATAAAATATTTTATAACTTAATTTATATTTAACTTATTTTCAGCATTATTTCTCATTTTCATTTACTTGATTTACTAAAATATCTAAAACTACAAAAAAATAAATGACTAAAACAGACACTTAAACTAAAACCAATAAAAATAAAAAAAAATTACAAATACACAATAAAATCACTAAAACTTATATATATATATATATATATATAACAAATTAAAAATATTAATTAAAAAAAACTGCAATAATATATACATTTTACTAAAATAACACTGAATGAGACATGGACAGTGTTGGGAAGGTTACTTTGGAAATGTAATACTGTAGCTTACAGATTACAAGTTACCCTATTTAAAACGTATTATGTAGTGTAACTATTTCAATTACTTTATTAAAGTAATGTAACTGATTACATTAGATAACTTTTGGATTACTTTTCTAAATTTCTGACAAATGTTTTTAACTGTTAATCATTCTGAAACACTTAAAGCAAGCAGAGTTAACCTTACAGTAGTGCTCAACACTGATTGCTGTCAGACTTTCAAAATCCTTCATCACTTGAATTAAGATTATAAAAAAAAAATTAATTTTAAAGCATAGCCACCACAAAATCAAACTTTCGCACTTCTTTTTACTTTGAGATCATTCTGAGGTTAAATACAGATTTAAAATCATAACAAGATATAGTTTAATAGCTATGATACTGTTTTTGAAATCAAATCTTTGCAGCTATGACAGGAAACACTGATATTAGGCCTGGGCGATTTTTCCGATTTTATCGATTAATTCGAGTTTAATGTTTTGCCACCATTTTATTTTTTTATAAATCGAGGAATCGCGATTTTGAATAGAAATATTACCAAACGTTAGAATTAAACACTTTGACAATAACAGTAAAGAGAAAAAAAAAAGCGATAAAACCCGCATGTCGGCGCACGTGATTAACCGCTTACGTGTGACGTGCTCTGTCAAGGACCGTAAGTAGAATATATCGCTAGGTGCCATTCACACAGAATGCGCTTTTGTGTTGACAAAGATGCGACATGGGCAGTGGAACAGGAAAAAATGCAAGAAGATGGGAGTTGAACATCTTTTAATAACATTTTTAGAATGCCGTTTCATGCACGAGACGCTGCAAGAGACGAATGCTACAGTCAAACGCGTCCATGTTTACATAGAAAAAACAATGGAAAAGCAGCGTAATCGAATAAAAACCTGTGAAGAACTACTACTGTATCTCTGATATTTCATGTTTGCATCATGGTGACAGGCTGAAAACTGCTGTTCATTGTTTTTACAGAACATTTATAGTTAATAATAGTCTACTAATGTTATATATTCAGTCATTTTGAATTTGAATTCCTTGAGAATTTTTTAAAGCATTTTTCTTGTATTATTTATGAACATATAATATGCATAAGACAAGTTTGTACAAGATGTAGTTGTAGTTCATGCATCTTTTCTGCAAAGATATTTAAGTGATTTGTTTAACATTTACATTATGATGACAACTTAATGTGTGGTGCATTTAGAATAGAATTTTCTTTAACTACAGGGTTAATAAAGAAAAAGTTACTCGAATCATGTTGTAGTTACATTTTCAAGTTGACAAGTTAAAATCGTACAAAATCAAGAATTAGTCAAATGTTCTGAGAAAATCGAGATTTTATTTTTTTGCCATATCACCCAGCCCTAACTGATATCTAACAATGCTTTGGAAAAAACAAACAAAAAAAAACAAAGTTAATCTTAAAAAATAAAGCATATACACAAACTCAAATAGGAAATAAAACAGTTATCAAATAAGCATGTGTCCTTTTATATGTCCTAAACAGGGATGTTCATTTCGGTTATTTTTCCTAACTGACAACCAACTCTCGTTAACTGATTATTAACCGTTAACCGACAAGATTATTTTAAATTAGAATTGAAATAAATTAGAAAGGATAAGTGTCTGTGACACGTTAAAAATACTAACATTTGTTTTCTGGGGATTACTATTGCATGCACGAAAAGCAGCAAACAACAGAACATGAGGATTCACATGGTCATATATCACATCACGCACCTGCAGCGCTTCTGCGAGGGGAGAAAAATAATAAAGCTATACATATAACGATAAATAGGCCTATACGAGAAATATATTTTTACTTAAATAATAAATTAAGAAAACGAAAGAAAAAACTGTGCAACAAGTAGCCTATGCAGAGTTTCGGTTCATTATTGTGCTGCGCGAAAGGAAACCAAGACTATTTTTCTTTAGGCCTATTTTACAAAAGCACAAAGATTGTTTTTTATTGTACACTGAACAAAATTATAAACGCAACACTTTTGTTTTTGCCCCCATTTTTCATAAGCTGAACTTAAAGATCTAAGACTTTTTCTATGTACACAAAAGGCCTATTTCGCTCAAATATTGTTCACAAATCTATCTAAATCTGTGTTAGTGAGCACTTCTCCTTTGCTGAGATAATCCATCCACCTCACAGGTGTGGCATATCAAGATGCTGATTAGACAGCATGATTATTGCACAGGTGTGCCTTAGGCTGGCCACAATAAAAGGCCACTCTAAAATGTGCAGTTTTACTGTATTGGGGGGGTCCGGGGGGGTCCGAAAACCAGTCAGTATCTGGTGTGACCACCATTTGCCTCACGCAGTGCAACACATCTCCTTCGCATAGAGTTGATCAGGTTGTTGATTGTGGCCTGTGGAATGTTGGTCCACTCCAATTCAATGGCTGTGCGAAGTTGCTGGATATTGGCAGGAACTGGAACACGCTGTCGTATACGCCGATCCAGAGCATCCCAAACATGCTCAATGGTGACATGTCCGGTGAGTATGCTGGCCATGCAAGAACTGGGATGTTCTCAGCTTCCAGGAATCTGCAACATGAGGTGATGGTCGTGGATGAATGGCACAACAATGGGCCTCAGGATCTCGTCACGGTATCTCTGTGCATTCAAAATGCCATCAATAAAATGCACCTGTGTTCGTTGTCCATAACATACCATAACCCCACCGCCACCATGGGCCACTCGATCCACAATGTTGACATCAGCAAACCATTAAGCGTTATCACCGTAACGGCGTGAAGTTATGCAAAACATTTTGTTTTACCTGGATATTGGAACGCGAGTGAAGCACATAAATAATATTTTGGCATTCAAATACATCGCGAATACGGAAACATTTGATTTTGTGTCGAATGAGAGACCCAACTTTGGTTTCAGTTTCGTTTTAGCCTAAATGAATTTGTTTTGGCTTGTCGTTTATATTGCTACAGCTTCTTATATTTTTAATTATTGTTCTTTTCTAAATACTATTAAATTGAAAGGATTTGTTGTGGAGTGAGGGGAACTAAAATAGCCTAGCTATGTTTACATTGTTTATTATAATGTTTGTAAACATTTTGCGTTGGCATTAGGCCTATTTCTCAATTAAATAAAAAAAAAAAGCGACTTATACGCGACTTAGGCTATGTTGTTTTTTTCCTCTAAAAAAAGGCACTCTTTTATACGCGTAGTGAATTTTAACCATGCAGCAAACCTTTTAAAATATTTAGATAAATTACTGAAAAAAATTAATTACTTTTAAACCGTTTAACTGATTGTATTAATCGGTCAAAATTCTTACAGTCGGTTAACCAGTTAAAATTAACATCCCTAGTCTTAAACTCCTGAAACACTGGTGTGTCATATTTTAGAGCAGTCGATGCAATTTGGGAAAGAAATCAATCAAATATGTATGTGTGTGAAACTTTGTAACTTAACATTTGCGTAAGTAAATGTAATTTAATTACACATTTTTTTACAAACAGATTACAGTTACAGGTAACACTTTATTTTAAGGTGTCCTTGTTACACGTTACATGTACTTACTATTATAATAACAATAAATTATTCATAATTACATGCAAGTAACCCTAAACCAAACCCTAATCTTAACCCTAACCATATAGTAAGCACATGTAGTTAACTAGTTACACCCCAACACTGGACAAACATGAAGTGTCATCCCACATGGCAAAGAAAAGAAAAAAGAGATGAGAAGAGACAAAGAAATGAGGAAAGGGATGAGAAGAGACCTAAAAGAGACAAAGAGAGAAGGAAGAGAAGGGAGGAGGTTGGAGGAGGAGATGAGAAGCAATTAGTTAGTCACAAGACCCCAGTGAGCTGAAGGTTTCTCCTGCTGTTTTTTTTCCAGAGCGCAGCCAAGAGACTCTCAAACTCGGCTGAAGTGTCTGCTGGAGCTCACTGCAAGGGAGAGGAGGAATCATGAATCAGCCTGTCAGTCAGTGGAATAAAAGGAAAATCGAGTGATAGGGAAAAGAGGGGATGAAGAAGTGTGTGCAGGTGCCCGGCGGCGGAGCTCCAGGCCTGCTGAATTAGTTTAATTAGGTATGTGCTCCTGGCTGTCCTTTTTCAGCTCTGCTGCACACGTATTCCCTCTGCAGACTCCACGCCTTCAATCCCCTAATTTTTCTCCCTCTCCGGGCCGTCCTCTCTGTCTCCTCCCTTCTCTAATCTAATCAGAATTCCTCTTCACTCTCCCTTCCTCTCACAATAGCTCCATCATGGGCCAAATGGGGTTTGTAGGGGGAAAACAGTGCAGAGCGTGTTCGATTATATCCGGCTGGTTAACTAGTAAATATGTCTGGGAGAACACAATCAATTTACCGTTGTCAATGTCTGGCAGAGCGGCTAGATGGTATACAATGTAAAGACAGCGCAATCGTTTGTTAGTTTTACTGGACTAAATCATTTTATGGCCAGTTGGACAGTGTGAACTCAACAAATCAGTGAACCGTAAAGTGTAATGGATCATCATGAGGTTTATTCTCTGGATGGAGTGACTGCGGGTTCTTAATCTCAAACACGAGACCAAACAGCTACAGAGTGTGAATGGCCTACTTATACGTAGTTCATGCCGAATATTAAACAGTGGTAGGAAAAAGCATCGTAAAAATAAAAAAAATAAAAATACCAACATCACCTTTAAGCATGAGCATATTATCACCTACAGCAACACATCCAACTTTCAGTGGACTGAAAATAGGTTTCGCATCTAATTACTTATACCTTTCGTGAGGTCTATCAACAAATGTGTTTGCATTTTGACCTATAATATATAGTCCACAGAGAGCGTTTCCTCGCCAACTCCACCACTTAATGCTTACATTACCTGTATCTGAGAAAAAAAAATGTTTCAGTCCCATTTAAGCAGTGTAAATGGTTCACTCATAGATAATCGCAGCAATCTGTGATTGAATCAATTAAAAGTATTTAAAGACTTTTTCTCTAAACTAAGTTTTACTTTTTTCATTTTCTTTTTTGCAATTTACTTGGGGATCAGTTGGTTACATAAAGTCAGTTCCCCTCAGGTCCACACAAAGGAGGTCTATAAAATACTCAGAGAAAGCCAACCATTAATGTCGCCATTCACATATATAAATATCTAGCCATTCTCAGATTATAATTATGATGATTAAACATATATTATTACATATTTGAATTTTCTTTTTAGCTCTGAATGTGTCCGGGAGGTACGCCAGAAAAAGCTTTACCTCTGCAAGTTCGACTGTGCGTTTCAGCTGCACAAAGATGAAAATGTGTGTGCGCGCATGTTTAAGCGAGGAAACAAGAGAGGTGTGGAAATGGTAGAGAAAGCAAGCGACAGAGTGTGTGTAGGTTACAGGTGTGGGTATTTCAGAGTGAGTGAAAACTTTGTATGCGTGAGTGTGTGTAACCATGCGTGTTACCAAGTATGACTCTCCTGGAAGTATTCTTGAATGTATTCATATTAGTATTTGGTATGAGCTCATTCATATGAGATGAGCGGCAGTTTGAGTGCCGAAATTGTGAAACAAAATGGATAAATGCATATGGTGATTCAAAACAAAATCATATTCCTTCATTCCGGCTTTCAGGAGGAGACGAGCCATCATAAATAAAACCAATTTAGAGTGGACCAAGATGACCTAGTATCCATCATCTTGTCACCAGCATGCATACTTTCACATATATTTGAAACAACAAAATTATAAGATTATAAAAAAAAAAAACATATCCCTCGTTCATCCATCACTCTCCATTAGGAAAAGTTAAATGCCTTGTGTCAATCTGCCCAGACTGATAAAAATAAAATTAACTTCACCGCATATCTGCCTGCAACATGCATCAAACCATCAGAAAAAAAGCCCAACCCCAGCAGAAAGAGCATCGCTCTGCAGAGAGATTTTTTTTTTCAACATGGCATAAATGGCCTTGTAGGCTTTGACTGACTGTCTCTGAGCTTCAGTAGAACGTTGCATACTCCACCGGCTTTAAAATCAACAGCCACTGCAGGGAAAAAAAGCAGTATGCGAGCAGCTATTACAGTGAGGTGCCACAGGGCACACTACTGAGCCCGCTGCTGTTCTCAACCGCACCGCAAGAACACAAAACAGCTTTGACCCTTCTTAATCTCTGCCTATCTCTTTAGTTTTGTTCTGACCCATGGGAATTTTGAGATGCATTCAGGTGAAGTTAATCGGATCTATAAGAACAGTGTCATCACTCAGATGAGTGGGCCCTGCCAGCCGCCAGTAGCCTCCCGGGGACACTGTCCCATAACTTGCATCAAAACAAGCAATAGTCACTACCAAAATCACTCTAAAGTTTTCAGCAACAGCGTGGGGAGTACTCGTTAGCAGTAAGGGACAAAGGAGCGAGGTGGCACACTGTGTGGAGCTGTGCATGTTGCAGAACGAGCCTGCGGCGGAGCACTGCAGCTGTCAAGCAGGAGCTCTACCATGCATCCGTGACTGATTACCGAGGGGCCGCTACGTCACACGTTCACGATGCAGGCCTCCGCAAGATGTGCAGCCGAACTGTTGGGGAATGACAAATTTGTCCTTTTTTGTCTTGTTTGAGTCACTGTGAACTGTAGTTAAGCCTGAGGCCCAATGTGTTTTGGGCTCTCCTGCTGAGATTGTAATTTGTTTAGCTAAAATTCTAAATCACAACTTGCGTGCTTTAGGTAACTAATTAATAATAGGGAACTTCTGCTGCATTGGGAATGAATTTTTACACTCCTCTAGAGAATAAAATATCAGGCTGCACGGCTAATAAACAGAATATGTCTCGTAGTGTCTCCTTCAGTTTAATTAGGTCACTTTTTGTCATATGGCTGAATGAATTGTGCCATTTCAGCAGTGGACACAGAACTAATACGATCAGGGCTTTTGCTAATTGGAGCACTGAAAGTCACATGGCCGTGGACTAGAAGCATGCACGCTGACAAATCACTGGCAATCACGCTAACAAAGGGAAGCCATTTTGCATATATCATCATCAGATTTAACACAACAAAGAATATGGATGCGGGACTGGCGCCGACAGCGTGGCATTTATCGAAGAGCACGACAAACGACAAACCATGCTACATGATTAGATTGGGCTGCAAATTATCAGAAGCAAGTAGGAGGGGTGGAGGTGATGGCAGTGTGCTTAGGCCACCTGGTACAGCTCACACCAGGCAGAAGGCTACTAGAAACCACCTCCGGATCTGTGCGGATCTCTCCCCCAGGGCTCGGCCACGCTAGCACAGCGGCAATGAGGACAAATGAGTGTGTTGTAGTGCTGACATCAGACTGGCATGGGGACGAGGGAGCCATGTGACGGCTTGCCGAAGTGTGGCCTGGAGACGGGCCAGTCATCGCTGGCACAGCGGAGGGCCGCTGCTCCTCTCTGCCTCTGCGCCATGACGGATGGGCGGGCAGACAGCTGTTTAACATCACAAGATTTACAGCCCTCCCGTAGCAGCCGTCAGTCCAACACCTATCAGCCTGAAGTAAATCTCCTGTCTCCTGCCTCTCAGAGAGGAGCGTGAACTGAGGAGCCACTCGAGCAATCAGCTGTTAATCACCTGACCTCTATTGTTCTGCCATAACCGAGGCCAGGCCAACCCCTATCGCTCTCCTCCTGCTCCTCTTTCACTTTCACTCACTTCTCCCCCCTCCCTCCTCCACCCTCTTCTGCCTAGGGATGTGTAAAGCTACATATTTTCAAAAATTGACTGGTTGGAGGGTTGCCTGAATGACTAGTTGACTAATCAATGTTAAGGAAGCACTGTATAATTAGGCTTTTTGGGATTCTCCAGACACAAGTTGAGCATTTCTTATGGGGCATTAACATAAGACACATCCTTGAATTCAAACATGCTGGGGTTTCCAGACACATCCTACAAAGCTTGTGCTGAGAAATTCACCCTATTTTCTAAATGCATGTTACTTATCTTATTGTGAATGATTCATCCATGCATGTGTTTCATTTTTTACCACTGTTTTGAGCTCGTAATTTTTTGAATTGAAGTTTTTTTATTGCATTTTTTTGAAAGGCTGATAGGTAACAGAAGTACAACATTACAATAATAATATGGGGTTACAGTTTTTTATAGGCACATTTTGAGCATGTATTAAAGTACAATGCAAGACAGAACACGAAATCGCAGTCTATTCATTTTAAGACCTTATAGTAATACATGTCCAGAACTCTTCCCATGAATTGCAACTTCTACCATTGCATTGGCCCACTCTTTCAATTCTAGGGCTTTCACTGTCTTCCAGTGTCTCAAAATAATCCTACTTGCCATAGTAATACATACCATAATAACAGAAAATACACATTTTGAAACATTAGTTATTTGAGACTTGTCACCTAATAGACAATTTAGCGGTTAAAGATATTTCGGAGCCATACCTGCAGCTTAAGACATCCATGACTTGTTTCCAGAATGGTTTAACAAGACTAGTGAGCTCATAATTTTTTATCAAGAAGTCATAACTTGATCTTCTGGTGAAACGACAGACTTCTTTCTGGTGACGTATAGGGCCCTATGATTTCCGCGACGCAGAAAACACGGACGGAATCGCGGAATCTAGTCATAAAAACGGAATTTACAGTTCAACGCGGAATGTCACGGAATTTGTCAGAGTTTGGATGAATTAATCAAAAGTAGGTCACTACACTTAAATCAAATCGCGATATGGACTAGTATCTGTAAATATTAAGCCGCAAAAGTCGATTTAAATATGAATCCTGCATGTTCTGCGCGTCTCTGTATGAATGGAGCAGACGCGCGGTTTTGTTTACTATATACACAGCGCGCGTGACGCTCGCGGTGATTTCAGCATCTGCCGTCTCAATGAGGACATAAATACATGAACAATATCTCCAAAACTGCTCTGAGAGTCACTTTACGAGCATTTTACCATTTCATTTGAGTAAAACTAGCATCATATCATATACACACAGTACTTTAAAGGTATTCACGGCAACCCGTCAAAATAAAAGTTCGGTTTAACTTTTTAAAGACATTGTGCCAGAAATAGGCTATATTACTATTATTTAGTAGAATGTATGTAATACTACTACTACTTACTACTACTGTTAAAAAATAATACAACTTTAGTTTAAGAAATAATCACAAAATATTTTAATTTTAATAATAAATCCCCTTTATTTGCCCAAAATTTAAATGTTTAATTTTCATTAATTAAAATATAAATTAAATCAAATGTTTTATGCCTTCATCTGATAACCAGAAAAAAGGCTACTGTAAGAATAAATAAAAATTGTTTGTATGCATTCAAATTATTAGACATGCTAAAACAACAATAAACAACTGGTAACAATAAAACATAAAAAGCATAGAAAAAATAAAAAAATAAAACATTTCATACGGCCCTAAACATGATGTAATTTTTGTTACACTTTTAATAAATTAATGTTAAATTGTATAAGTTTCATGATTTTAATTAATTAGACATGATTTTTTATTAATAAAATTTAATTTGACCATTAAAAAGGAGTCCAGAAAAATTAAAACGGAAAAAAACGGAATCCAGAAAAATTAAAACGGAAAAAAATGAATTTAGAAAAAAATAAAACGGAATTTGGGAAAAAAATCAAACGGATTTCATAGGGCCCTAGATGTATGCCGCTCTCCAGTTATTAAGTCAGCTTAAACCCCATACCTTTCTTACAATCAACTGCAAGCTCACATTCACATCTGCCTCCGTCCAATCAACCAATGACAGATTGAACCAAGTTCTCACCCTTTTTCAATAATCCATTTCACTGTAATGTACATCACAATACAGTAGGAAAGAAATCTATCGCTACTTCTGTTTCACCGCAACTTCAAACACCGTGCAAGACTTAATACAATGACCAAAGATCTGCATGTTGCTCTAAATAGCATAAATTTTAAGATGCCATTTCAAATGTACTGCTGCAAAAAATATTGAAAGTCTAGATAAACTAGCTGACCAAGTAAACTAGTGACCCCATTCTGCTTCCCTTTCCTTTTACAACCTCTCTTTTTCCCCTCCATCTCTCCGTTGCTTTGTAATCCACGTCCCCTGTGCGCTGCTGGGAGGTCACTGGGCATGAGGAGGTGGGTCAGCAGTGGCTGTGAATGCCGCAGTGTAAAGTTACCCGCTCCGGAGGCTTGCACAAGCTCGCGTGGATAACATTTCCACCTTGATGGAATTGCGGACAAACACACGCAAATGTTTTTTTTTGTTTGTCTGGTTTTTTTTATCATGAGTAACTTCCATTGAGTTATTTTATTATTATTGCAGTAAGCTAATGCTATTTTTTAATCCCCTAACCCTACTTAAATTATATTTGATCATTTAGAAGTAGTGGTTTAATTAGCGTGCTGTGCTTTACAGTAGCTGTTACACAATTTGCACTGTAAGACCCTATTCAGAAAGGTCTGCCTTTAAAAATCACTCCCTCTAAAACATTGGTGCTACATCCTTACATATGCAGACAGACGTCTTTGGCAGTTGTCCCTAGTGAAAAATAAATATACTTAAATGTATTTGAAACACATTTATTTCATGCTAAGTATACTACAAATATATTTACATAGTTATGTGCTTAATAAAAATACCCTGAAAATGTACTTTTGGTATACTAATCTAGTATACTTAAAGTCTGCTAAATTGGAACGATTAATTTTGTACTTAATGCACTTTAATTGTGAAGATGTAATGCTTAATTCCAACTAAAGATATACTGAAGTATGTTTGATTGTGCTAAAGTGGAGCTATTGCAAGTATACTTCAGGTACACCTTAAATATCTTGCATTTAAAGACTGATATTATACTGTAACGGAGGTTGTCTTATCCAAAAAAAAATAACAAAGTTTTTTTTTTTTTGGTGTTTAACCTATCTGAAACGGGATCCAAACCCGGGTGACCCGTGTGAAGACGCAGAATCCTAACCACAAGACCACGTCATGATGACAACGGTGCTTGTACTCAAACTGTACTCGACTCTCAGACCGAAAGCCTCAAGGAAAAAACAACAATTAGTTATTGTTGTTCGGGCGCCAGACAAGTATATTATACCTGACACATTTTTATATTAATTTCATCCCGGATAGCAACAGACAAACAAAACCATCCGCTACAAACAAGATGAAAACAAAACAAATGCAAACTGCTAGAAGAGTTACGCAACTTTCGTTGTTTTTAATGAAGTAACGTAATGATATACAATTTTTTTTTGTTTGTTTATCTCCAAGCACCACAATTCCACTTAAAAATGAAAAGGAAAATAATCGAGCAAAACAAACAAAAACAATTTTCGAATATGCAGGAATGAGTGCAATGTGTATGTGTGACTGTAATGAATAGGAACACTGACCAAGCTGACAGCACGGGTGGCTAAGAGTGACTCGGGAACATCAGCGGCGGCAGCCTGTCTTGGCTCCTTCCTTTTTATAGCTCCAAATTAGTGATGGGTCGTTCTTGAACGATTCGTTCATTTTGAACGAATCTTTAATGTGACTCGGGAAGAACGAGTCATCTCGGGGAGTGATTCGTTCAGTTGCGCATGCGCAACATCCTATAGGTTCTGCACTGAATTAGTTCACCTGTTTTGAGTCTCCGGGTTTGAGTCGTTCATCACGTGACAGCCTCATAAGCTAAACCTATGCAGTCAGAGCCGGAAAGAGAATTGATTAGTTCATCTATCGAGTCTTCGGGTTCGAGTCGTTCGTTCATCACGTGACAGCCTCATAAGCTAAACCTATGCAGTCAGAGCCGGAAAGTATGGAAGGATTTTCAGGATTATTTTCAAAAGCAATTGCAAATTATATTTTCAATTGCTTTTTCCACATGTGGGCGCATAAATTGTGACATAATCCAAATGCAATTGCAAATCTTGCATTATCGTTTGCATTTCGCTTCCAGCGAGCGCACAGACTGCCACATTTCAAATGAAAAAGCAAAGTTCATTTGCAACTGTATTTCCCATGTCTTACTAGCCTGTCATATTTAAATAGCAATATTAATTACCACATTTGCCTTTTCACTTTCGTGCATGTAACCTGAAAAAACTCAAATGGAATCGGTCTTTGCTTTTTGGAATGAACTTTGCTTTTTCATTTGAAATGTGGCAGTCTCTGTGCGTTCGCGAAAGCGAAAATGCAAACGCTAATGCAAGATTTGCAATTGCATTTGGATTATGTCACAATTTATGCGCCCACATGTGGAAAACGCAATTGAAAATACAATTTGCAATTCCTTTTGAAAATAGTCCGGAAAATCCTTCCATAGGAAAGAGAATTGATTAGTTCATCTATCGAGTCTTCGGGTTCGAGTCGTTCGTTCATCACGTGACAACCTCATAAGCTAAACCAATGCAGTCTGAGGGGAAAAGACTTAATAATAATAATAATAATAATAATAACCAACTCTTTAGTTTATTACCTTTGTTACCACATTCAGTGTTATGGAAAAGAACCATCATGACAGAAATTCACACATCTATAAACTGTAAGAAATAAAAAGCTACAATTTGAGACCAGAAACGCATCACGTAACTGTAAGAGTAAATGATAATGATAATAATAATAATAATAATAATAATAATAACTATGCACCCGTTTGTAAGGAATTCAAATTAACTAATTTCTCTATCCAATGCTGTCACGTCACGTGACAAAAGAACGAACGACTCGAACCCGAAGACTCGAGATGAACTAATCAATTCTCTTTCCGGCTCTGACTGCATAGGTTTAGCTTATGGGGCTGTCACGTGATGAACGAACGACTCGAACCCGAAGACTCAATAGATGAACTAATCAATTCTCTTTCCGGCTCTGACTGCATTAGTTTAGCTTATGAGGCTGTCACGTGATGAACGAACGACTCGAACCCGAAGACTCGATAGATGAACAATCAATTCTCTTTCCGGCTCTGACTGCATAGGTTTAGCTTATGAGGCTGTCACGTGATGAACGAACGACTCGAACCCGAAGCCTCAATAGATGAACTAATCAATTCTCTTTCCGGCTCTGACTGCATAGGTTTAGCTTATGAGGCTGTCACGTGATGAACGACTCAAACCCGAAGACTTGTCAGATAAGAGGTGAGGTGAGCTAATCATAGAATAAAGACCCAGGTAAACAACGAATTATTTTGTTTTCTGTTTCTTATACCATAGTTTTGTATTGTTTGTAGTGTGATCAACGTTTGCATAAGTAGTAGATGTGTTAGGGAAGCAGCACGTAACATTTTAATTATATTTTGCTAAAATGAACGAAATGAACGAAATGACTCGAAAAAAGATTCGTTCATTTTGCTGAACGAGACTCAAAGGTCCGAGTCAGTAAAATGATCCGAACTTCCCATTACTACTCCAAATCACCGATTTTTAGGAGTATGGTGCGAAACTCCAGTTCAATCCCAGAATTTACAAAGAGGCATTCACTGGCCAAGAGAAATGCCCGTTAGCAACAGGCTAAACAGGTAGCACCACCTCCTCTCCATGATCCCCGGAAACGCACACTTCGAAACAAAGGATCCACCCGCAACGACTGCCTCCAAAGGGTACGTAACTGATCAGATGAACCTCCCTCCAGTCTCTGAACCTCACCCTATATACACAATAGGCTTGTTTGAGATGAGCAAAATCTGCGCAGAACCGATCACCGGTGATCACCGCGAGGTGCATGCCGGTTAGAAAAGTGTCCGAGTTACGTCCGCCTTGCTCTGATGTCATGCTGACGTGTGCCAAAAAACTCTCGCGACGGCGAGGCGGCTGTGTCGGATTGAGCAGTCGCGCGCAGTTGCTCTCCACCGACTGGCTGACCAAAAGCATGATGGGAAACGACTGACTGACGACACAGTTTAAAGCTCATTGGTTCAGACAACCGTGATGCTGCGTTCTCTTCAAAAATGTTTTATTTTTTTAATCTGATTTCATGCTATTATGTATTTAAATTGTGCATGAATATTCCCAAACACTATGCCAGTGCGATCTCTGTGTGAGATGTGTGATTGTTGTCATATTTTCTATAAAAATCTAAAATACCTGTTTGAATTAAAATAAAAATGGATGATATGGAATTAAATAGCAAGCACTTTGAGGGTCTTGTTCATCGTATTTATATTCATAAGCAACAGAACTGAAATTATATCATGTTTATCAGCAGCACAGCATATGAGTGAGAATAACGCGATATCTGCCTTTGATCTCGTTGGTATCTGTTCCACTTGGAGAGGGCAGAACTGTCCGTCTTGACTGCGCTTATTTCACTCCTCCCCTCACTGCAGACGCCTACTCTCACCTACATTTCAGGCGAGGCGAGGCGCATCTCAAACAAGCCTATTGCCTCCTCCTGTTAATTAGTGCTCCTTCCAATCCGAATACACTTCACTTGGAAGGCGGTGATAGAAAAAATGAAAATAAACAAAGGGGCAGTACAGAAAATATCTGAAATGCCACAATACAGAGATCATACAGTCCTCATCAATAGTGGCATTAAAACACATTTTAGGCTTAATATTAAGAAATGTGCATTGTGCAATAAATACTCCAAATAAAGTTTAATTGTAATTTTTCTATCAGTAAGTCTCAAATGATATGTCAGTAAATATGTTAAGAGATTTGAACAATACTTAGTATGAAATAAATGTATTTTAAATATTTAACTTTTTTGCTAGGGGTGCCATGTCTTGAAAATATAAAGTTTGTAGACACAAATTGCAAGACACCCTAATATAACCCATACTTTCCTGTGTTATTCTATAAAACAAAAGTAAAAAGCTGTTTTCCACTAAACCCTTCAATTAAATAGATAAATGTAATTGCTTCATTGCCCTAGAAATGCCTCAACTTTATGTACAATGAATTATGCTGTTTTTAGCATTAGTATTTATTTTAAAACATTGATGTCTGGGGATATTTTTCAAAAACAAGATACTTTTGCAGTCGCCATGGCACGATGCCACAAAGAGAGCAGACGTTTTTAGTGCGTACAGTGACTTTGGAATAATGGAGGACGTTCTGGCACAAACCAGGCCTTAACATCAAAAATACACAGAATATGCAAAACTATGGAAAACTACGGAAACCTGACCCGGTTAAAGCCATCTGCTATGCAACTATGCAAATGCATTGTAAACAGACCTTGACTACGGTGGAGTGGGGAAATAAATTGGAGGGCAGGTCACGTGACCTTGCACTTCGTTTATAAGACAACAGGAATGCTAGGTCGCACGTAGAGCGAAGCATTTACTCTGCTCGCATCTGCCCACCCCTCCTCCTACTCGCTCTGGCATCTGGCACCTTCTCCTACTCTGTAATGCCAGGTAATTACCTACCCTATCTGTTGCTGCTTACCCATTCTACCTACTCTCAAAACATTCAGGAAAAGCAGTGGGCTCCTTTAATTATCTGCTTTCTGCATCACTCTGGAACGCGTCCAAGTCTACCCCCCGGACCGCCTCAAAATAAATCAGGGATTCATACCAAAACCAGCCACGCTTGTGTCCATAGCGCAGAATTATAGTATGTGTCATGGGCTGTGCTGCGCTTATGTTGAGTACTGTGGTTCAAGCAACACAATGTAATCTGCGGCTTCAAAGGCTGCCTGGGCAACTAGCGAGTCTGACCTGGACCTCTTCTAATGATAAGTGCCTAAGCAGCCTTAATCACTGGTTTTACACCATTGCGAACGTGCGCAGTGTTTGAATACTTCTCAATGACTTGAGGTCCATTAACAATTCATTTGGGTTAGCAAGTAAAGTTCATCCGATGCCAATGAGCGAAATGGAAAGGAGGGTACAAAATAAAAAAATTACTTCCCTGGAGGTGGAAACAGACACGAGGATCTCGGCAGTGACCTTTTTCCCAACTTATCATCATCCGGAGAAGTGATCCCTTGTGTTTTTTTTCCTCTTGCTTTGGCTGGCATGGGGACTGAGTCACACGTCAACCTAGATTAAAAGCTGCCCGGTACTCCAGGCCGTGTGTTGCCTTAAGAGAGACCGCGTGTTTGCACGTGTGGACGAACTGTGCATGCGTGACCTTGGACCTTGATAGAGCGAGCATGACGTGTGAACACTGTGTGGCTGTGTGCGTGTATATGTGTGCGCCATGCCGTTCCGACACCTATACCCGTTCTCCGCACTCTCCTTGGTATCCCAATTTGCTTCAGCCTGGAAAAAAAAACTACATACACTGCGTCTGAACAAAGTCTAGGCTGATTTCTAGACCCCCTAGTGACTTAAGAGACACAACCAATTAGCTATGAGCTCACACAGACAAAGTCATGTGACTCAGCTCAGCACAAGGGCCTTTCCTTGATGCCATTCCTTCATCATCAACACTGCAGAACATAGGACAAATAAGTGAGCTCCACCAGACAGAGAGGCAGCTCCTCCGGAGCGCTAGGCATGCAGCCTTCTTCCCAGACATCAGTGAAATGCTCTGAAGCTGTGGATGTCTGGCCTCCCTTAGGGTGGATCATTCCTTCACCCTCCACAGCATCAATAGACGGCCGTCCGCACTGAAAGGGAGACTGTACATGTATTGCACATCAAGGATCTGTCCATGCAAGAAGTGCTGAAAAGCGAGACAGCCGAATAGCAGGAGTCTGGCGAGTGAGTCAGAAAGCAAACGGAGACAAGGCCTGATTCTTTCTGTAGCTCTTTTTAGTATGTGTTCCTGTGTCTGCGATGGGATGGATCTGTGTCACATTTTATCAGGAAGTAATGATAGCCTGCAGCAACATTATAAAGATTAAAAGAAAGATTTTCAATGTAGCCAATATGCTAAGGAGATGACATAGAGCTGTATAATTATGTATAAAAAAAACAAAAAACAGTTGTCAAGGTTAAGGTTAGACGGATCCACAGATTTGAAATATTATTTATTTAATTTAATTAGTCAAGAATATCCCCTATTGGACATACAGGCCTATCAGCCAATACTGATCAATTTAAAAAATAAATAAATACATGAATAAATAATGCCAGATAACTGATATGGTACTAATATATTGTGCATCCCTACTTCCAAAGATATTGTAGTTGTTATCACTATACTAATAACAAAATAATCAAAATCATTTAAAGAGAAAACATTTGTGCAGAGCAACTGCATATTGCGCATATATATAACGGCATACTGTATTCTCAAACAAATCAATATACAATTTAAAAGAATCAGGAAATCAGTATCAACACCTAGACCAATTTATGATTGTTACAAAAACAAATCGCTGCAAAATAAAAAAAATAAATAGATGCACAAGCATAGAATGCTGTAATTGACACTTCACCACGGCAGCCATAATAGTAATCTCAATTAAAAATTATGCAGTTCTAATGTATCGTACTGCATGTTTTCCTTTTGTTTTGTGCTCATCTCACATTAGTAATTAAATAAAAGTATAGACCATCATACAGCTAGTAAGTCTAATTCACACTCAGCATGAGCATAACAATGGAAGACATCATGAGGCAATGTTATGATGAACTATCATCATGCTAATTGCAAAATGCTTTAAAAAGTAATTAATTAAGCAGCGCGCAAACAATCTGACAACTTGTCAGTTACCCAACACTGGGTCATTGTGCGAGCTGCATCAGGCAAAATTCAATCCTAACATGGCTAAATGTGGCATTCCCTTCAAAACAGTTCCTCGTACACAGTTCGCCAAAGGACGGCACAGAAGGACGAAGAATAAAAAAAACAGCATGCTCACAAACCAGCCAGTCAACCTTCGTGTGTACAGACAGGGGAGGGGGAAAAAAAGGAAGACCACCTGTCCATCAGGAAAGCCACCAGCTTCCCTTCCTCCCCCTCCTTTCTCGGTATCTCTGAGCCCAATGACGGCCAGCGATACTCCTTATCAGCTGGTGAGATGAGATTTAGTTCCAGGCCTAACACTCATGGGAGGCTATTGATAATGCTGGTCCCCCCTTCTGCTCTCCTCTCATTTTCCTGAAGTGGGACCTGCCTCGCCTGGCCGAATCCAAACCGCAACCATGACAGCAACTGCAAAACTGATTTCAAATCAGTGTAACGGGGTGACATACCGTGTTCCAGCTATGGATGAATACGATGAGCCATGCAAAACCCAGATGTGCACCCTGGCAGTGGGCATCCCCTTAGTAAAATCCCCTCTTTTTCTCACTGCTACCTGGAAGGAAAGCTAGGTCAAGCTCCTGGTGATGGGCTGTGATGTTGTTTTGACATCCTTGCTGCTGCATAGCTGAATGAATAATCGATGGTGCTTGAAAACAGAAGGCATTTGATTTTTTTATTCTTATTATAGCACGGTTTTAAAAAATGCTCATGAAAATTTCATGGTTTATAGGTACAAAGCTGGAAATGGCACAGACCAGCTAACATGTTCAAAGCAGTGTTTTTCCATTACTGACCCATATCCCCATGGCTAGGAATCATTTAATGGTCTTCATGCACAGAGCAAAACCATCTGCATCTTTGTGTCCACATTTTTATAGCCTCGCAAATGGCTGCATATAACTTTCGAACAAACCTATTATGCTGACAGACAGCAACTATTATGTGATATTGATCGCTCAAGCCTTTCAGTAACGCCAGTGTCGATTTGGTCAGCCGGAGTTTGTCTTGAGTGTGTCTTGGTCGTAAACTTTAGGAACATAGGTCTGAATATGGCCTACATTTATCAAGACTCAATTTGACTGATTCACCTAAGCAGCTACTACGCAAGGGACTCGTATGCAATTAGTGGTGTTAATCATATACTAATATTAAACAGTGAATTTAATTACATCCATGATGTATTGTCATCCACAGCTGGTGCTACTGGATTTTCACACACCAGAGCCCAGAAAGATTTATCTGACACCAGCTCACAATCGAGTTATCCTCAGTTCTTCAGCCCTGGCTGGCCTGGCACAGAACAGTTGGTGATAGAGCTAATAGAGGGTTGCAACATGGCAACGGCAGAAAAAGACAACAGATGTTCAAGAGGGCGATACAAAAAGGATTAAAACATAGTGTTTTGGCAGTTTCGTTATTTAGATGTGCTGATGTGCTATAGGAAGCTATAGAATTAGCGCAGACAAAAAATCTAAATTTGATTGTCATATATTCACTCACCCTCATGTTCAAAACCTTTACAGATTTCTTTCAGTGTAACACAAAAGGGAAAAAAAATTCAAAGAATGACTAAAATGGTTGAAAATAAATAAATTATTTACAATAAGGTTCCATTTGTTAACATTGATTAACATGAACTAACAATGAAAAATACTTAAGCATTTATTAATCTTAGGTTTTAATTTGAACATTTACTAATACATTATTAAAATCAAAAATTATACCTGATCTAACATCAACTAACAAAGAACAGTTGTATTTATATTAACTAATATCAACAAAGATTAATAGGCCAAATAGTGTAACAAATGCATTGCTCATTGTTAGCTAATGCATTAACTAATGTTAACCTTATTGTAAAGTGTTACTGTATTATAAAATAGTCATTATAATTCATGATTGCTTGTGTCAGGAACAGACCAAACTTTAACCCAAAATCTCTGAAATATCCACCACATAAAGTGCTTTTTTGGATCTTTTTGATTAAGCTGTTGATCCAGTTCACAAAACTAGCCTGAATGACGTATTCACAAATCAGACTGATCTGCTACTCAAGTTCAATTCACTGCCGGAGAAGATTATCACTGAAAAACAACTGAAATTTCAATCTGTTCGTGAGCTCTATTTTATGATTGCAGAAGACACGATTCGTCTCACTTTCATGATACTTTTTTGGTCATTTCAAGCCATTTGTTAAGCTTAATATCTTCAGTCATGATTCACTGTCATCATTTGGAGAAAAGAGACCAGGAAATCCCTAAATATGCCTTTCTACAAAAGAAAGAAAATCATTTGGGTTTGGAACAACAGCAGAGTAAATAATGACATCATATATTTGAGTTGCCTGGGAACAATTTTAATGTGACTTGCACCATAAAAATGTTATGTGATGAACTGGACTCCCTGAACTCGTAAATGACGATGCATAAAAGAACTGAACCTTCTCAAATCATTCGATATGTCCAGAAACACTCTCACAGGCCTTGCCTGTCAATTCAAGTCATCTAAACAATTTATTCGGACCATATGTTTACATGTAGCCTGTCCTTTGTGAACTTGTTTAAAGGGTCAGATGGACATACCCTCTTAAGATTCGTTCAGTGAAAACAAACATTTTATCAACAACCCATTCGGGGCATAAAACAGCCGCTTATCCAAACAAAAGGCTGTTTCATTCCCACGGCTTTTCCATTTCTCTCTCTCTCCCGTGCATCTGAGAGCCGCACATGGCATGACTCGAATGGGGGCAAATCAATACACACAGCGCCCGTTAGTAACGTTACGCTGGCACGCAGGTGTTCAAAACCATTATCAATGAGGAATATATAAAAAGCCACACTTCCGAGGGCTTAACAATAACACAGAACAGACAACAACATCTTCGCTTATGAGTCAACACCATCCGCTTACTTCCCCAGCTCCGCGCATCACCTGCATTTCTGAAAACACATATTCTGATGACAAAAGCATCTGCAGAGACACACAGAAGTGCTCTTACCTGGGTTCGTGGCTGAAAGGGAGAGCGCTTTATCCCCACTTCTCACTGGAAATTGTTCGTTTGTCTTTTGTATAGTCCAGAGACGCGAAATGCGGCGTTTGCCCTCCCCTTTCACTGCCGTACAGTCGACGGCTGTGTGAGCGCGTCAAGCTGCTCCACCTGCACGAAACGCCAGAGCAGCTCTACCTCTCTATGCGTTCTCCCGGTAGCGGCTATGGGCGCGAAATGAGGGCGCGGTCAGTGGAACACCTCACCAATCATCCCGCGCGAGCACTTCGCCTTCCAGCCTCACCGACGACACGATGACTGCGGCACCGCTGTCTCGATGTGACTTTATCAAAATCTGGACCACCGACTATGTCCAGTAACTGCGTCTCTTGCATCCCCCTACTGTCCCTTAATCCGTTTAAACCAGGGGTTTCCAACCTTTACGGTCTCCCGAAACACTAAATATTTACTTTAAACACCTTCTGGAATTTAAAAAGAAACGTTTCTTAGAGGCTCAGTAAATATTATGAATAATAAAAGTAAAGCCTTGTTCATTTATTTGTTGTTTACATTATTGATTTAATGTTACATTCCATTTAAACACTTTTATTCCACAGCTCTATGGAATAGGCTACTTATATATATATATATATATATATTGTCCATGGCAATACAATAATTTATTTGTTTGTTTGTTTGTGTGTACATTTTCGCGTCTGGGGTACATTTTGCGATAATACCGGGTTGAATAAACATTACAAAAACCCCTGCAGTTACATCAAGAACCTCTAGGATATTTAGTTTACAAATTCCTGTACTTTCTTATTACACGGAATACTTGATTTTGATTGGTCAGTTGCGGATTTCAAGAGTCAAATATTTATAAAATGACTGTTGTCTAGCATTGTATTATAGCTGTGATCTATTTTGGCTCTTCTTTACAAGTAAGATAAATTAATTTCAGCTCAAGTCAATATTTGTGTATTCAGACCTGGGTAGATTACTACAAATTGTAATCCGTTACTAATACCAAATTGCATGACAAAAAATGTAGTTAGTAACGTAATCCATTACATTACACATTTTAGGTAATATAATCTCACTACTTTTAGATTACTTTTGACCTATCTAGTTTTTCACATTGATTTAAATAAGATATTATTGTACCATATTGATATTAAAATACAAAGAGTAATATATACATACATATATATATATATACATATCCCATTTGTTGTTATCAACAACATGAAGTGCATTAAACATTATAATGTAAAGGTTTCCCGAACTGGGTTTGTGAAGGAACTACAGAGGGTTTATGAGTTTAATTAAAAGCTAATAATTAATTAAAACAAATAATTTTGAAGTGAATCAAAATAAAACACTTACTGAAAAAGGAAATATTTTATTTGTTTATCTGCATGTCATGTGACCATAAACAATGTCAGAGAACAATGAACATGCAAATGTGATACTTCATTATTTAAATTTATTTTATTTTTTTAAATCTCAGGGGTACTTCAAATAAAAATATACTAAGTGAAAGAGGATCAGATGACTAAAAAGTTGGTGAATTTGTGCATTTTAATGTGTTTGAAAGACGAACACTGTAAGTAATACATCATGTAAAATAACTGAGTGATAATTCAAATAAAAATGAAAGTGTTCATCAGTGGTTGATGCAGTGCTGAAACACTGTGGGCTATTTTAGAAAAGAAAATTTAAAACATGAGAAAGAGGAATTAAGGAGAATCAACAAATTCTGAATAAATTATTGCTATTGTGTAAATATGTAATCATGTAATCCATAAAAAAGTAACCGTAGTCTGATTACAAGTATTTTAAAACGTAATTTAATCTAATTACAAGTACTTAATTTCACGATAATGACAGGCTGAATGTACATTATATAACCTGCTATAGTCGATGTATCATAATTAACCTGTAGTTATGAACATTATGAGCCATAGGGTGTTTAGAGCATTTTGTAAAGAAGCTTACATATTTATGTGCTTTCACAATGTACTGAATTCAGTAAAGGACTTGCTTCTTGACAGTTGATGAAGTACTTTCTTTAGGCATGCAGGCGTGTAGTATAAATACATTCCTGGACATACAACATCTGGCTTTTGGCATTGTTCTATGACCCTATGTTCTTTGACCTATGATGCCGTACTAACAACAACCTTAAATGTACTCTGGTGGGGAGGAGGTTTTGTGTGTGTGTGTGTGTGTGTTTAAAAAAATCTAACCAGAAACATCATTCTTGATGCACTTGAAGCACTTACTCTTGAAATGAACCATCTGGTTTCAAATCTTACGGATCCCCAGCTCTCATGGCCTCATGGGACAGCAAAATGTCCATTGTTAACACACTTGTAAAAATTCCACTGAAGGCGAGCTTAGTGATGAACCCAAGTGCAGTTTATTGACAAAGTGTAATCCAAACATCCAAACAGAATCCAAACAGATGAAGACTTGACTTGAAACAGACTTGACTTGACATGAACAGGCTTGACATGAAACAGACTTGGCATGGCATGAAACAAACTAAACTCACCGACAGCAGGTTACAACATTAATACACGACCAAGCAAGAGGGAAAATAACATGGCATTGGCAACTTATAGAAAACTATGAGGGTCACATGACATGAACAACCAATGGGAAACAAGACACATTGAACAAGGGAACCAATAGCAAAGAGACATGAGGGCAAGGGAAGCATGAAACAAACAGGAACCGAAACAGAACTTCAAAATAAAAGACATGAAAACAAGAACATGAAACAAAACCCAAAACAGACCTTACAACACTTCAGTATCTCAGCGGGTACAGTAGGTCATCTGGGTTTTGTTCGCATGCTATTTATTATATTCAGGCATCCTCCTTACTGCTTTTTACACTGTATAGAAGAACACGTATGCAGACACGGAGTTAAATTTAAGGTAAGGTAAATTTAAGGTAACCTAATCATAGCACAACTGTGAGTAATTGGCTGTTAGCTTTAACAATTTAATTGAGAAGCAGTGTTAATTTCTGTTGTCATTGAATATTGTAAGTATGAGTGTGTCACTAGGGAAAATAAATGTTCTGGGGGTCAAGTGAGACACTGAGCACAGATTGTTTACCATATCATTTTACCTCAGAAAGTAATTATAAAGGTAAAATGCGTAATGATCTTTGCTTCAAAGGAATTTTTAAACGCCAACACGTATGGATTCATGCACTTGATTATACATTAGCTAATGCTGCAGGCTGTTTTATAAGTTAAACATTTCCGATATTTTCATTTTTGCTGTTATTTCATCCTCAAGTCATACAATATTAGACGTGTATCATCTTTAAATGCATTAATGTTTAACAGATGACTTTATATTTGCAAGCTTTGTGTAATGAGCCAAATATTCAAACAACAGCTAGTATGATTAATGGTATCTGTGGTAATTCCTCCATGTATTACCCTCAGCTAATAACCTTAAGCACAAAGCTTGGACCTCAGTTGTCTGCTCAGCCAAGATTTTAACAAAACTGCATCACTGCTTCTTAATATTTGAAAAAAAAAAACTTTTGTCTGCTAAATCAAAATCATGTGGTGTGACCAACATGCAGAAAAAAAAAAAAACATAAAACAAGAAATTATATCATAGACAGGACTGTGTGTCAAGGTCAACAAATCTCAAATCTCTTAAAATATTTTTATGGCAAGGTAAGTTCAGGTTGTAACAAGTTACTTAGTGTCTCCCCAAAAATGTACCGACTTTTATGATTAAGAATAATTAAAATAATTAAAACGCTTATAATATATATATATATATATATATATATATATTAGTGTTGTAGTACTTGAGACCGGTCTTAAGACCCTTTTTTGATGGTCTTGATCTTGTCTTGGTCTCGACCGCATTTGTACTCGGTCTTGTCTTGGTCACAGACTAAGAGGACTCGCTATTTTGTTTCAAGACCGGTCAAGACCACAACTGCGGGGATATCACTAAATTGTCTGATTTATTTACAACCATCATTAATGTGATTGGATGTAAAA